>CABFOV010002365.1:33954-80683 GCA_902141375.1 Timema poppense | reverse complement strand
AAAAAAAAAAAAAAAAAAAAAATAACAACCATATTTATTTAATGAGAGTTGTAGAAGCAAAGACAAATTTTGAATATAAATTTTTACTGTTAAGTAATATTGATATTTAAACAAGTAGAAGCCACAAAGAGATCTTTTCAAAAATTTATGGTTCCGAATTGTAGTTTTTTTTAAACTATCATTTCTTACTACTCGTTCGGGTTACATGCTTATGTACTAATTATGCTTATAGTTTAAGGGATTAGTAAAGTTATTATTAGTGTAAGTGTACCCACATTTGCGTGGAGAGAGAGTGGAAAAACATCCTAAGTACAACCAACTGAGATTTGAACCTCAATCTCCAGGTCATCAGCAGTCTAGGCTAGCATGAAAGTAGCATGTTAGACCATGCGGCTACCAAAGAGTCAAATTGTAGTTAAAAATTTGATTGCCAAGTGGTTGGCCATCCTAATATATGACCAAGAATCAAATAATGAGTTTGACAAACAAACTACACATTTTAAAAATATAGCTTCCCTTAAAACATTTTTGATCATCAATTAGAATTAATTCCACAAAGATTAAGTTTTGAAAATATCTCTAATTGAATCCAAAATGAACCTCATGCTTTAAATAAAGAGGTCAATAAATCTATTAATGAAATGAAGAGTTTGTGTATTTGTCTGTATAAAGCAATGCACAATAATTACAACACACAGAGGTCTGAATTAATTAAAAACCGGGTCAGAAATAATAAAAAGAAGATTTTTTTTCTGTCTGTTTGAAGAAAATGAAAGGGTTGCCAGGGGTAGACATGTAAATCATTGAGTGGTTTCCAAGGGCAGCACTGGGTACTTCTCCTAGTTAAAAACTAAATTGGTTCCAAAACTGTCAAATTCTCTAATTTGTTGCTTTTTTTTATAAGCTGTTGAATACCGTGACAATGTATTAAGAAAAAAACAAAACAAAAAAACCCACTCTCGTGTTGGACTGAATCGCTGGTTTGAATCTTGGTCTGACTTATTGACTATTGAGGGTAGTTTTCCTTAATTGGTTCCCAACCCTCAAACTATTCAAATGGGCGCATAGATTATTGAGGGTAGTTTTCCTTAATTGGTTCCCAATCCTCACACTATGCAAATGTGGACATATTTCTTCTAAGTTCTACCTTCCTAATTCCTACTCTAAATAATGAATGTGTATTGTGTATAAACAGAATGGGTACCAAGACACAGTGAAAAAGAAAACCCAATATCAACCATTCAAAGGTACGTTTTCACATATCAAACTAGATTCTGTTCCTCTGTAGATACCAAACTAACCAGGTGAATGGTAAGATTCCTTCCTATATTTTCAGTCAGATTCTATAGCATGTGTGTACGGGATTTTAAAAGTATTTGAATAAACAAAGTTTGTATACGTTTGAAGAAGCCATTATAATCAATTGTTCAACAGAAGTGTGTCAATTTATCCAAGAAACAATTTAAATTACTGATTTGATAATATATAATACTCAATTTGTTAGGTTGTACATATAATTAAATGTTGAATGGTTTGCTACTTGAAACTAGATACAGTGTATTCCTGATTATTCAGGAATGAGTTGTTTCGTTTTCAGATTATAAGTGGATTTATCAGAGATTCTTATTACCGGCTACATGTGAACTGTGGGGTTGGGGAATATGATGAGCAAGTGACCAGTCTTCATAGAGCTTTGATGGTTTACATATTGTGATAACAGGCAACCCATCTACACAAACACCTGTTTTAAGCCCAATTTAGAATAATTAAAACCTAACTTTTTGTTAAATGTTCTTGCCATTTTACTGGTACAATCTTTTACAAAGTAGTGCCTCAAGACAATCTTAATATAAATGATTAAAATGATTATTTTAAAGCCTCAAATTATTATTATTAATAATAATAATGATGATGAAAGAAGGCTAGAAGGCTAGTAGGTCAAAGCCTACACACATGCTAAGAAATTGTGAATCCAAACATTAACATGTAAAATACAACACTGCTAGACAGTATTTTTCAAGGTACTTCAGTAAATTAGTGTTTAGCCCTTTTCTACTGTAGAAGGGCCATGATTATAGACCCTACAATCTACATTATGGTAAATAATTCTTGATATGAAAATTAATCTATGTTATTTGAAAAAAATGACAAATATCACAACAACCAAAATTATACATATTTATTTGTTGAAAAAAAAGCAAAAATTTATTTTAAATTATTTATCTCTAACAGATATATATATATATATTTTTTACCTATTATATTTCTATTCGGGTCAGTCTCAATAAACCATACTATAGTGACTGTGTTGTATTATTTTTATCAGCACTCGTGTGGTTGCTCTAGCACACTCTAGCCATATCGGTAGGACCCCTCAAGTCGCTAAAGCCACATTGGTAAACACTCTTCAGGTTGTGCTAGCCACTCCTGTAAGTACCCTTCAGGCGCTAGAGGCACATCAGTAACCCCCTTTAGGTCCCTAGATACACATTTTTAGCCCAATCAGAAAAATAGTTTCGGCCCAAGACCGAGATACACACAGACAAAACCAGGAGAGCAATTTTTTCAGTTTCAAAGGGGTCATAAAGGTCAACATTTATGAAAAGCGTGTTTGGGCGTGGTCACGACTTGTTGAGGTTATGACAAAATAAAATAGAAATGTAAGTGGTCAAAATGATAAGAATTGCTTGGGTTACTTTTGGTTACACAACTTTGACTTAGTTGAGTGTAGTAGCCCAATATTTAGGTGTATGATAGATAGCATGATGTCCCAAATACCTGCTGGGTTGGATGATTCTCTTTAGTGACATCTAGGTTACTGACATTTGCATAATCATTACATAAGCAATTAATAATAATTAAAACAAGTATCGGTGGGTGCGGGGGTTTAACGTCCAAGTTGTTTGGGGGTGATTTTTCCTTTTTCCTCCACAAAAATAACGATACATTTCCTCTATAATTTATCTACTCAATGATAATTAAATTTGGATAGCTGTGATGGGTGCAGTGAAAAAAATAACTAAAAGCTAGGATTTAAACGCTTATAGGCTATCAGGGTCGTGATGGTCTCAGATACAAAAATTGGGGTATCAAACAATTACTAGGGTTTATTTGTTTGTTTACTCTAAGGTTCTTTTTTTGTAAGCTAATAATTATTTTCTCTGGTCCTCATATTACCTAAAACAATAAAATGAAAGCTTAATGGTCTAAACTTCTATACAATATTTAAGTTGCATGCATGTCTGTGATTATAATAGCATTTTTTAGCTTTATGTCTGATCACTGGAGCTAAAGAGTACCCAGAGTTGTATATCCTAGCGCTTGCTCTTGCAGTAGAAAAACTTGTTTTTTGTGTCACCTTTATTCCACTATAAAGCAGATATATCGATAATCTCTTAGAAAGTTCACACAGCTTGAACTAGGCTTTATTTAGCTATGTAATGGGATTCAACCGTAGTCTGAAAGGCTCTGTAGAATGGTATGTTCAGACTCGCAATCCCTCCCTCCACTTTTCCTTTTTTCTTGCACAGTCTCACAGACCAAATTGACTCAATGGTCCCAATTGGCCTTGAGATTTACAGAGCATACTTCAATAGTATTTCCTGTCAGATAAGTGCCAACGATATAGTGAAGCAAGGTTCTGTTTTAACTGTCAAACATGTGGACCAATTTTACCGAATGAAGAGATTGAGGTTCAAATCTGGGTTGGGTGAGTTGAGGGTGGTTTTTCCAAAATGGTTTTCCACACCCTTTACACGCAATATACTTACGCTAAATGTAAATTTTGTAATCCCTAATACCCTCATTAGCATAATTAGTACACAAGTGTATAACCCAACAAAGTAAGCTAAAATAATAAATTATCCGTTCCAATATATGATGGCCACTTTTTTTTTTTAATTTAACAGTTAATTTCTAGTGATTTAAATATAATATGAGAACATAGCCAATCCTCCCTGGGACAGTTCACTGGGGAGTTTCTAAAATAATCCTAAATATTTAAATTGCATGGAATGATTGTAAAATAATTTATCATATTAGAAAGAAATATTACAAATAATTGTGAAATAAAAAAATCCAAGGGATTTTTTGCATAGTGTTACATAAATAAACACAATGTTTTTTCAAAGCATAAACAAAATAGCTTAAAATATTCATACTTCGAGCCAGTTTCAAGAATATTTAATCCATTCGAATTGAAAAAATTGACTTGACATAGCCCTATACTATGCAATGATTATAAGTGATGTGTGTTTATTTGTTGTTTACTAAAACCAAACAAAAATATCCTTTGTGAGGAGAATGTCACAAAATTTCAGCAAGTTAGTGGATTGTAATTTTGTGTTAGCACTAGAGTTGTGAAATTCAATTCACTGATACCTTGGAATAAAAAATATATATTTTGATTTATGATGCTTTGATTCCTAAAATATATGTTATAATGATTATGAATGCTTTAAGAGATGAATGAATATCAAACGTTACAGGCCGTTCGTAATGCAATATATTTTATTTACATCTATTACTGTTTCCCACCTGTGGACTGGGTCAGTTTTTTTAATTCAAACCATATATTTGCCACCACCGGCTTGCTCGGCATGTTGTAGTAGCTTCATATGCCTTATAATCTGACTTAAAACTAGGTTAAGCACAACATCCAGTTTCCGACTGCCACCTTATCAATGTGATAGAATAAACCCACATTTCACCAATGATATACTTTTCAGCCATGCCGAGAATCGAACCCGGGACCCTTAGCTCAGTAGACAGACACACTACGACAAACTGTCAGAACTTGTGCTAGATGTGAATGTTAATTTTTTTTATGGGTTGGCCGATTGATCATAATATATATGTAAAAATAGTCATATTTTATTTATGTGCAAGCTTTTAAATTTGTTAATATTCATTATTGTATTGCTTTTGAAACTTTTGAGTGCCTTAAACTGGTATTTTTTTTTAGATTTTGTTAGATAACTTATTTGTGTTTTTTATGCAGACCTTTCATAGCGCCTAGATTTATTTTTAGTCAACTTTGTGTCCATTTAAGAATAATAATGTCGAGTTAATTTGAGGAACATTTTCAAATTAATTCTAGCAATTCAGATTAGTCCATCAGTAGGCCTACATTGTGTGGTAGGCCCTACCAATTTCTCAGTCGGAAAGTATTAATACTGATTATACTACACCAAGCACTTCTGCATCAGTTTCTATACATTCATCACCAAACTTTTCAAATATGGCAAAAGAATCTTAAAATAATTTGTAAGAAACATTTAAACTTAAACAATAAAGGCATTATTTTTAACTGACAATATATATGTATATTTTCTAGTTTTCTTCAGTTTAATCTTGTATTCAAAGTGTTGTATAGTTTATAAAATAAAAGCACAGTCTTCGGATGACTATAGCTGATCTACCAGTTCTTTGATGGTGTCTGACAGCTAGCAGAAGCTAGCAGTAGTGCCAACATTGTCTGAAAGTCACTGTTGTTAACATATTTGGAAATAATTATTATTTTCTTAAGTATTAATATTATTATAACTAAAAAATATTATAAATATTTTTAACAATACTTCCATTAGAAATATTACTGTAGAATTGTATTTTCCATAATTAAATTAAGTAAAAATAGTTTAATAAATCCATTCTGTTTTTTGTTTTAACTGCTGTGACAACTACAGGTAAATAATGCGTGAAATTATACATTTAATGGTACTATATTCAGTTATTTATATTTTTATAACTGGCCCCACATATCTTTAACATATATAAATGGTGTGTGATAGTAAAGATAAAAATATATACAAAATGTTTGTATAGTAATATAAAGTTTAAATTTTGTAAACACATCTATACCAGTCACCAACAGTGTTGCCTACGTAATCAGCCGTCAGTATCGTTTCAGTTAAGTGTGCCATATTTGTTTTTGTAAGGACATGTTTAACTAGCTCTTGCTTTTTATAATTAATTTTTATTAAACAGAAACACCACTTTCAAAAGAAAAAACTACAAATGGTTATTCTTATAAGCAAAATCTAACAATTTTAAATAAACATTGTAACAGTGAATTAACATATAAAAATCAATTAATAAAACCACATGTGTGTCTACTAGTTGAAGAATACAAACTATTTTATTGTTTAAGTATATTGGTCAATTTAAATTATTGTTAATGATTTTATAAATTTTTTTATAATACAGTGTTTTTTGTGGATTAATAATTCAGCTACTTAGGAATGTTTTTTTTTTTGTGATTATTAGTTCGGTGTGCGAGTGTGTTATCCTTGGAAAATATATATTTTTTGTTGTGATTTTTAAATACTTATTTTCCAATATAATATTGACGCAAGTGATTAAAAAAAAGCAAGTGTTTTTCAGAGATCAATATATATTTTTTGAAAATTCAAGGCTGTGTATCAAGAATAAAAAAAATATTTTTAACCCCAATAATGTGATGTGCTGACTACTAGGCTAACCTCAAGTTCTAGCGTTTTATTGTATTCAAAAAGCTCTGAAATGTACTAAAAAAATTAACTAGTTTAAATACTAAACTAAGACTTCAAGTGATATATTATTGTAGTTTTATAAGAGACCTAGCTAACTGTTTAAGAGTAGTGAATCTAAAATATATTTTTTTAACTTAGGATAGCTTTTTATTTGTCAGTAGGGCCTACAGTGTATTTATTTATGAGACGACGAAGAGGATGACAAAGTTCTTGCGACCGCCTTGGAAAACACTTAATAAAGGTACAAGCCAATACATAACAAATATGACTTATTTGTATTAATAATCTTATCAATAGTGTTAAAAAGGTTTTTTCTCTTTCTGTGTATTACTACACATTCAGGTTTTTCACAGTTTATAATGTTAATAATAATATTATTATCAAATAATAATAGGCCTAACATCATCATATCAAGGTCAACAATAAAAAAAAACTGTAATATATGTTTCTTGTATAGACCTAAGTGTTGACTTTCAAAAGTGACAGCTGCTAAACATTTGGTTTTTGCTAGCTGTTAGGCAGCACTATAAAAGCCCTGGATCAACTATAGCTTACGCTGATATTAAACCAGTCGTGTTTACTTTCTAATGGTTTTTAATTTTATAATGTGGGCCTGTTCAAAGTATGGAGAAATTTGTAAAATAAAAATGTTTTTTATTTTTATCTTGTAGGCCTATTCCAGTAAGAATAAAGTATCGAGGAATCTAGGTAAAATTTAAGAACCAGAATCAAAAAACTAGTATTGTCTCATCTCTAGCAAGCACCATAGACTTAATACTCTTAACCTAAGCATAAAATAAAGACATTTAATATCTAATGCTGGGTGCATTCACTATTGGCAGTATCCATATGAGCCGTCTAGCAGTATTATGTCTACTTCAACCTTTTCAACGTAATCAGTTTTTTATATGTTGGTAGACAGTTTGTACTCAATGAAGTAACTGTTAATAAGGGTCATTCCATCAGGGCTGCCACTATTTTCTTATTACCAAATTCCCTGTGTTTTCCAGGTTTTCCAGAGGAAATTTTCATTTTTCCAGACGGCTAATAGATATTATAAATATAATTATAGAGGAATTTAATTTTGTTTTAAAGAAAATTTTAGAAATGAAGAGTGGTAATTGTCATTGGAAGCATGTTTTATTGTGCAAGAGAAACACATATTTAAGAATTATTTGGAAAAAGGATGAGGAAATTAATGACAAATTTTCTAGAAGGAAAAATTGGTTATATTTTCTGTATACCCTAAATGTAATGAAAAAAAAAGGAAATACCAAAAATACAATTTTGAGTTTAAATGTGGTATTTTTTTTTTTTTATAAGAATGTATTACTTTGTTTAGAAAACATGTTAAACAATCTTAATTATTGCATATGTACTAAGGAGTAATACAATATTATTGTAATGAATATTAAAAAAAGTCAACTCTCAGTTTAGCAGGGTAATGGAGGGCTACTAAACCCCGTTATATCAATTTCCACGGTAACTCTACAAACCCATTTAAAACTACCAAATACACTAAGTACTTGATTAATAAACGATATGACACTATCATATATAAATTTATCATAATAACTATTATTGAAAAATCAATCATCAGTAAAATACCTTTAAACAACGTTTTACCACAAACACAATTATTAGGCCTAAGGCCCAAGATACTAATTTTGGATCAAATCGTTAAAGGTTGTTTTAAAATATTTCAAGCTTTTGAAATAAATCACTCATCAGTAAACCAGCCCTTGATTATTTTTTTTTAGCGAAAAAACAGATATATGGTGTTATTTGGGAGGTCAATTAGTCCATATATATTTATTAATTTTAATCAAAATCGCTTGAGCCATTTTTGAAAAATATGGAATTAAAAAAAAAACCACTTATTAGTAAACTACACTTAATTTGAGGGCTAGAGTCATAATTAAAAAAAAAAAGGCCTGAAGTATGGTCATATCTAGATATAAAGTTTTGAGTTCGAAATGGTTTTAATATCTTACAATTTTACGAGACGCTAAACTAGCACTAGGAATGATGCTATACAAGTATCGATACCGATATTTTATTAATATCAGTACCTTTTACCCAGTGTCGAAAGATTTTAATTTACATACTTTTCTCCTATTACTTCCTTTATTTTTCTGATTATTTATTAAATTTATTCATCTTTTCTTATTATTGCCTTCATTTTTCTGTCGCTAAATGATATTTTACCAGTATTGCATATCCCTAACACTGCACTGAACTGTGACCTTGGAGAGAAGAGTGGTAGTAGTGGGCTAATCCATTTCACAGGGGGTGGGTGAGGTAGGGTAGCTATGCGCATACACAAACACAATCGGACATTCTTACAACAGACTAGCAGGCTGGAGGCAATATTTTCATAAACTTTTCACTTTACAGTATACTCCATTTTGTTATCCTGGCCACGGCAGCAACCAGCTAAATCCACCTTTGCTAAATCGGGAGATGACTGTAGTAAAAATGTTAAAACCCATAAAGATAAAAACAGACAATATTGACACCTTGGCAATTTCTAAAAATTTATAAATAGCAAAATTGTAAGATAGGTAGGGTACAGTCTTAAAACATCACGCTACAAAAACAATAATCTGGGATACTTACCTCTTTCAACAGGAGTAATTTTTTTTAAACAAGACAAATAAGTTTAACACACAAAATTCCAAAGAATGAATTCATCCGACTGGCAGCAGCATGGGCTTGATGAAGTTGGGGGATGGGGGTGGAGGAAGCCGAAGCATTTGCCGAACGAAAACTAGTCGTCTCAGTTGCACTCAGGACTTATCTCAAGCTGATGAGGTACTGGTAAGCATGTCATAATATGAGACGTGTTCTAATCAGACTGCTCAATTCTCCAGTTACAAATTTTAGTTTATATTGTTCCTACTATTTTAAACTTGCAAGCACTGTATTGCCCAAATTCACTAACAAATTCCAGTAAATTTTAGCTTTTTGGTGAAATTCCCTGCGTTTTCCCGGTTTTTTCCAGACACAAACAAATTCCCTGTCTTTTCCCGGTTTTCCCTGTTTTCCAGGTGCGTGGCAACTCTGTTCCATGTTAAATCAACAAATGGGTTTTGTCACACCATTTTTGATTTTGATGAAATTTGGTAGGTGATTTGTACCAATCTTTTAGACTCGAAAACAATTTTTTTTATATTAAAAAAAATTACTCCTCGAGATATAGGCTATTTTTTACACCACAAACAAGCAAAAAATGCCATTTTAGCGTTATTTTCTAAAATCTGCATTAAGTTTATTTGAACTAGCAGGGATGGCAGCTAGGTCTCATTTTAAAGTTTAAAGAATGAACTTTTTTTTAGTTTAGACGAAATTATATTTGAGTTAAGGCTAAGCATAGTTTTTTAAGCTTAAATTTTAATTTTTTAAACCGATTTTCTCTGGAATTTGGGCTTAAACAATATAATGAAGGATTTATAGTAACAGGCCAATATTTTTTATGTTACTGATAGTCATTCAACCTAAAATAATTGCTAGAATTTGGAATTTTTTAAAAAAAATTGCTTTTTCAGAGCCCAAAAAAGTCATGTGGGACATGTGTTAAAAATTTGAAAGTCCTAGGATAGAAAGCCCCTATAGTATACTTTAAAATAAAAAATATTTCATCTTGTAACTTAAAGAGGTTAAGGTGCCACAATCCTTTGAAGTAACAATAAAACAATGCTCAATCACTATTGAAAATGGGGCTAAGCAGAAAAGATAATTTCCAATAGGCCTAATATTTAGTTTAAAAGTATAAATATTTAATTAAAATTCTGTGTTGAAAAATTACATTACATAGGTAACATACATAAAATATATAAATAATAGTTGCCTATTATTTATTATAAAAAGTTTAAATTTGATAGGCTATGTTTTAATAACAATAAATCTAGGTATTGTTGTTTATAGACCCATTTTTTTTTAGGGTTTTAGGGATGTTACAAATTAGATGATGTAGAATATATTAAAAGTATTGATTAACCTGTAGAATAACATCTACCCTACAAGCTTGTCTGGACAAGTAGTTTTCACAGAAAGTGTGGCTATTGGTTCAAAACATGTTTCAACAGGCATAGCTCCACTTGCTCTGTTCAGTTGCTGGGTTGACTCGGACCATGTAGGTTGTGTGTTGTACTGTAGTCTCGTCAGCAGTTTTTTTAATTTCTTTTTCGTTTAGTGCTCAATAAAAAGTTGTGAAAAACTGTTTATAAATGTAGTTTAAGCTTAAAATGTTTGATTTTATGCTAGTGAAATTATCATTATTATGATGGAGTGTTCTTGTTCTATTGGCATCTTCACAGGAGGGGTATGTTATAAATGATCTTACTCTAGGTTTTCAGTACTACATATTTCTGAGTTCACTGAAGAAAAAAAACCCATTTTCAATGAGAACTGGTTTTACTGAAATATTTGCACTTTTCATAAAGCTGAGTTTTTAGACAGATACTTTCATATTTATGGCAAGTCTTGCTCAGACCCCAAAAATGTTCACTCAAAACCTGTTAAAAAATCTCTCCGAGAAATATCAATGACACTTTCAACCTTCAATTCTGATCTGACTTTAATTCCTGGGAAAGCATTGTGCACAAAATGCCTAAACAAAATTCAAAACCCAAAAAAGACCACAGATAGTGATAATGAAAATGAATAGTTCAAAGACGTTTATGAACCTGAAACTGTCCTTGTTGAGTCAGTTAATGAAGCTTGTTCAGCAGTTGGTATTTCTCCTGTCACATCATCACACCAATAGATATGTACAAATATTGTGTGGACAATATAAAAAAATAAGAGTTTTTCTTTAGTTTAAGACAAGACATTGAAGAGGTTGGACTGCAACTTCAGACAAGGTACCAACTTGCCATTACCGTACCATAGACTAGATCATATCATAGTTTTATTCCTGTTAGCCAAAGTGTTCTTCATGTCTGCATTACATCCCTGTCGGAAGAATTTAGAATTCTTGCAGTCAGTAAGGAAGTTCAGGTTCAAAAACAGACTGACCTACTGCCAAAGCTTAGGGATTACATCTGTTGTATGTATGATGAGGATTGGTGGTTGGGCGAGGTTCTTGAAATAAAAGTTCATGATACTGAAGAAGAATATCGAATACACTTCTTACATTCTCATGGTCCTGGCACATCTTTCAAAAAATCAACTACAACACATGGGTCCAAAAAAATAATATTCTGTGTATTCTCACACCCTGTGAGTTGTTCCTGGCAGCTACTGGAAGAGGTCATAATATCACACCACGGATGAATGAGCACCTGTCGACTCTTCTTAATGAAAAAAAGAAGGCAACACGATAAACTTAAAACACTAAGTGTGCCTTAAAAGGTAAGCTTTGTTTTTAGATTAAATTATGTTTTTGTAGTTCAGTAATTCTATCAAATTTGAATTTTGCCAAAAAATTATAGGCCTACTGTAATTTTCAGCAAAAATATGTCTATGCCTGCTTATCCCAGTTTTCAATAGTGATTGAGTGTTGTTTTATTGTTACTTCAAAGGATTGTGGCACCTGAACCCCTTTAAGTTACAAAATGAAATATTTTTTATTTTAAAGTACACTATAGGGGCTTTCTATCCTGGCACTTTCAAATTTTTAACACATGTCCCACATGACTTTTTTGGGCTCTGAAAAAGCAATTTTTTTTAAAAAAATTCCACAATTCTTGCAATTAATTTAGGTTGAAGGACTATCAGTAACAGCTCAATTTTTTTCTGCACATACTACTCATACATAAGTGTAACAGAAAAAAATATTGGCCTGTTACTATAAATCCTTCATTATATTTTTTAAGCCCAAATTCTGAGAAAATCGGTTTAAGAAATTAAAATTTAAGCTTAAAAAACTATGCTTAGCCTTAACTCAAATATAATTTCGTCTAAACTAAAAAAAAAAGTTCATTCTTTAAACTTTCAAATGAGACCTAGCTGCCATCCCTGCTAGTTCAAATAAACTTAATGCAGATTTTAGAAAATAACCCTAAAATGGCATTTTTTGTTTGTTTGTGGTTTAAAAAATAGCCTATATCTCGAGGAGTATATAAAAAAAAATTGTTTTGGAGTCTAAAAGATTGGTACAAATCACCTACCAAATTTCATCAAAATCAAAAATGGTGTGGCAAGATTTTTTATTAAAAGTTGTTGATTTAGCATGGAATTATCCTACATTAATACCATTATCTTCATATTTATTTTGATTCACATCGTCTGCATAGCATAATCTTTCAACAGTAATCTTTTAAAAAGATATATTGAATTTATATATATGTTTTATTTAAATTAATGGACAGAAAAATGATTGCTAGATTTTAAATTATTAAATTTTAAATAATTGCTGTTAGTCACAATTTTACTGTCATAATAACCAGGTCAAAAACATATAATCTTTACCAATGAATGGTCATTGATGGAAGGAATTAATAAATAAAATATGTCTAGTTTGGATTTAGTTAATTATTAATAAAATCAACATAGTTGACCAGTATTTGCTAATAAAAGGCCAAGTAATCAATTCCATGAAGAGATTAAATTTTGTTTTATATCTAAAGATGATTTTGTAAACTGTTAAAACATTTGTCACAATATTTTGGTGTTTCTAAGTATTACACATTGAGAATATTTAACAGGGGTTTCAAACCTAAGAACATTTTTAATTTTTAAAGTGTGTAAGATATAAAACACTTGAGGGGTTTGAAACGAGAAAGTACTATAGTTAATTTTCCACAAATTTTAATCAACCTCATTAAATTAAATTTATTTACTAGTTGCTACAATAGTTGAAATGTAGGAATTGTTTATTTTACAATTAACTTGGCATGGAGAGATGAAGAATAGCTACTCATTTTATAACAAATCCATATTGGAGCTATTGATGATATACTGCACGAAAATACTGGGTGTTCATTTGAAAACTTTCCACCAAAATATCTCAAAAACACCACATTGCAGAAAAAATAAGAGTTTTAATTAAAGTTGTTTACTTCTCAAGGTAAAGTAAGGTGGTAAGGCTGGTATGACCTTGGGTGGCGTTGCTAAGGTGACGACATTAAGGTCACTTTGATTCTTTTAAATGAGATGCCCTATTTTCTATTACATATTCTTGTAGATTATGTTGTGACAATTTCAAAATGGTGGTTTTAAGCTTTATAAAGTAAAAGCTATAATGAGAAATGAGCCTTACAAGTTTCTGAGTCACCGGGCGCAGCCCTAAAATTTGACCTACTAAAACATAGCTCAGGAAGGTAAAAGTGTTTGTGTGCTCGCAGATGCTTGTTTGTTCACATTTATGTGTATTTGTAAAATAACTATTGTAGTAAACACTTTTTTAACTTTAATTTTATTGGAGGTTTTAGAAATTCTCTCCTTTTTTGAGCTAAACAATGTTATAGTTTATTTTCAAATTCACTTCTGATGTTTTGTAGGGTTGCTTACTCCATGTCAGTGTTATTCTATTTTTTTAACTCTTTGATATTTGCTGGTTTAGTGCCATAAATAGTGGACTTTAAATGTCCCAATAGAAAAATTTGGGGGCTTAAATCAGGTGAGCTTGCTGGCCACTCAATTGATCCTTTTCTGCCAATCCATTGTATATTAAATCTGTTGTCTAACCATTGATGAATGAGTAGTGGCTCCACCATGGTGAAAATGTTACTTTTCATCAAGCTCCATGTTTCCATGATTGTCTATTTGATTTTCTAGGGTGTGCCTATAAGAGGATGAATAGCTTCAAGCATTTACAAGTATTTTCCCCCTATCAAATTTATGTCAATAAATATTGGACCAATAATCGTGTAACCTAATGCAGTGGCTCTTAAACTTTTATTACTAGCAGCCTACTAGTTTTTACTAGCATATTTATCATTTTCTAGTTTTTAATAGCATATTTATCATTAAGATCTATTCTAAAATTGTGGCTTTATTGTAACAAACAAATAAAAAAACATAAATTAACTTATCTAAATGTATTTAATGGGACCTCTGCTGTTGAAACACTCCACTAATTTGTCTATTCTTGTTGCAATTGTATTACTTAATGCTAGTCGCATGCCAGAGTCGATTTCATTACTTTGTTTTATATTTACTACAGTGTAAAATCCCTTTTCACATAAATAAAAAGAAG
Source organism: Timema poppense (assembly GCA_902141375.1). Lineage (NCBI taxonomy): Eukaryota > Metazoa > Arthropoda > Insecta > Phasmatodea > Timematidae > Timema > Timema poppense. The sequence continues at coordinate 66,031 of CABFOV010002365.1, read as the reverse complement.
CAGAGGGCAGCAAATTTTGAATGGTGGTGGTAAACAGATGGAGATTATTTGTACTATCCGTGATTTCTAGGAACGTGCGAGACTCGAAAATATCTCAAAAATTCAAGAAAAAAAAATGTTGATCCATCTCAAATATTAAAAAATGAATCTTGAAAATTTGAGGATTCAAAATAAAGCAAATAATGGCTCTAAGAAATTATAAAACCAAACCGAGAATTTATTATTTCCAATAATACCGCAATAACTCAAAAATAAGTCGCATTTCTGCCCAAAAACCAGCTTTCAATAAGAAATATTTTGGTTATAAGTAATGTTTTTCAATACAAAACTTTGACAATATAAGCTGTTACACTAAAAAATTAAATTAAATCTAAATCAAGAGCAAGCTAAAAACAAAACAAAAACAACTATATAATTACTTTAATAAACATAATCTAATTTTTTTTTTACTTTCAAAGGATGTTTTTTCATCTTGTTCTCATGTCTCAAGATACTTTTTTATATTCTCGTCTCGAATTGAAAAAATTGTTCTTGCACATCCCTAGTGATTTCTATTACCAGTGCTTCCCCTCCCCTACATTACCCTGGAAAATCAAGTGTACTGTACTTACATGCTTACAATCATCAAATTCTTTCTTACAAAACGTTAAATTTATGATAATTTACTTTAGTAATAAACAAATAGCATTTTCATTCATTTTTCAAGGCCCACAGGTTAGAATCGCTGACCTAATATACCTGCCCACATGGTAATTTTTCCTGGGCATAGTGTATGCCTGTCAGTAAAAAAATACAAGGATTTTGATCACTCCAATAATGACCCATGTGTTTATTTACAAAACCATTTAAGAAAAAAGTGCACTCGCCAGAAAAGCAAATACATTGTAATAACAGTGTATTCACGTTCAATAATTCAATCATTTCTTCCCAAAGCTGTACTCGCATATCAGGATCATCTTCACTTAATGTTCAATGTACCTACATGTTATACGGATATAACTTATTTAATTTCAATGTCTTATGAACTGAACCAATTAATACACCAGTAGCTTTAGACACTTTCCACACTGAACTTTTGGGATTTGTCACATAAATGCCCAAAATTTCTCAATACTGTACGCAGTCAGTTTTTTTGGTTGCGACAGGTTCAGCGTCTTTAAATTTTGAAACAAGATCCAAAAAACATAACAATGTGTTAAGTTTTTATTCCGATGTCTTTGGTTGAACGTTGCTGCCGTTTTTCGAGCATATTGAACCTTGGTTCCATACAGAAACATCAGTTCTGCACTCTCTTTTAGAATGTAAACATTTTTTTCAAAATTGGATGTTAACAGTAGAAAACAAATGTGACAATTAATGGATTTGTAACTGGGAGTGATAATAAAAAAACAATGGTCTGTTTACGATCTTACACACGCACCTTGCCAAGCTGTGTGAATAGGCCAAATTATAATGCCGCACCCGGTGCCGGCGACTCAGAAACTTGCGAAGTTCATTTCTTGGGATAACTTTAACCCCCATTTCTATATACACAACCATATATACAGCAACAATAGGCTACTAGCACACTGTGAAAATGTGTATTATACCTCCAAAAATAACCTCTCCTTTTGCATGCATTTAGTAATAACATTTGCTAAGGTATCAACACACACCCAAGATTTTTTAATCATAATTAAGGAATATGTCTACAAATTTAAACTATGTGCTATGTGCAGTTATATTAATTATATAATAGTTTATTTATAAGAAAACATTGTTATGTTACATGTTTAATAATATTTGAACTCACCTTCCTCTGCTTGTCGGCTGGCGCTGCGGTCCAAGGCCCCCTCCTCCAAAGGACCTTCATGTTCAGGGGAGGATATGGAGCTGATTGCTAGTGGTTGGCTAGCATTGCTCAGCACTGAAGACATCGACACCTCATTAGCCTCCATGTGCTGCTTTTTGGGTGGGCGTATGGGTCCCTGGATCACTGGTGACGAGCGCTTCATACAGCCAGGATGCTCCTCAACCATTTCTATTTTGACAATGTCTGCTGGGAAATCCCGATGGCAGGACTGCATCATGCAGTCAGACCTGCGGGGTTCCTCAGGTGCTTCCTCCTTCACCATCCTACCCTCCAGCAATCGTGCATGTAGCGTTGCTGCCAGGCCCTCCACAGGCTCTGGGGGTTTACTATCTGTAAAATAGGATTCGTGGTAGGGCTTGATGTCTGCCCGGGGTAATTGCACTGCCTCGTAGCGACATGCAGGGCGTGTGGGATATAGAACTGTGGTGCGGTGCTGGGGGGACCTAGGACGATGTTGGGAATATGCTAGCCCTTCTCCACCCTCTGTGCTGCTGGGACGAGAAATAGGTGAGTACACTTGGTGGGCGCGGTGGTGGTGGGGGTGGTGGGGAAGGAGCACGCTCCGGTCTTGGGGGCAGACTTCTGTTTACCAGCGCTGCATTTGTGGCAACAGTGCTCATATCGACTGCAGCATTGATAATGCTCTGGTTGGAAATCTCAAGTGTGCGCTCGATCTCACTACTGACTAGTTCCCCGATGGAGCGGGTGGCCACCTTCTCTCCTTGAGCAAGAGTGGCTAGCTGTTGTGCAGACGCAGCGGCTAGCTTCTCTTGGGACAAGTGTCGGCGCAATGCAAGCTTTGCTGGGGACACTTGTGTGTAGTCTGGTTGGTGTTGCCTGAGAGCTGGTGTATGCCTCTCTCGCCTTTGTGGCTGACTGTACACCACAGGATGATTGTATTGCGCCTGTTGCTGCTGCTGTCTGTTCTGCTGGTCCTCATTCAGAACACTTGTGATGATACTCTTTAGCCTGTCCTCAAAGTTGGCAAGCCTAGGTGGTTCCTGGGCCCTGTTGTTGTTGAAGCTGGCGGGCTTGGACCGTTGTTGTTGTTTTATTTGCATAGACGGCTGATGTTGCGGTACCGGTGGTGGCAGTTGATGTGTCCGTACAAGTTGTTCCTCTGCAGGCGGCTGCCTTCCTGTCACTGGTGCCGAGTAATTTTGGGTGTGCTTGTACCGAGCTGATTCTGTTCCATGGTGAGCACCGTTAAACTTGATTGGTGGAGGTACAGGAGGTTCCCCCCTCATCTTCCCAGCCTCGATCTGACGACCTGTCTCCAAAATCTTCTGTGCCAAGATCTCTGGGTTGTTCTCTTCAATCTTGGCAACATCTGGGACATCCGGCCAGTCCTGGGAGCGTGATCGAGCATCTCGTGACTTGCGGGCAGGTTTAATAGGTGTTGCAGCGTTGGGAGTTGTCACGGGAGCAGAAGGTAGTCCCTTAGCGAGAGTAGCCAGCTCACACTCCAGCCGAGACACCTAGAGACAATCATTAGCTAACATAATAAGATATTTAAATAAACTCACAGTGTTTAACCAAACTATATTTTAAAATTCTCCGACATGTCTAACTTTTCCAGTCACTATATATTACAAACATTATTTTATAAAGATTGCAAAGGGATGAACATATACACATTGTGATCTAGTCTCACCTTATGAAGGGGTTTGCAATGGACTATTGGGTAGTGAGATCTTAGTTAGATTTAAGTGAGACCAAGTTGCCTTACAAAAGTACAGTGTAAAATTGTTGTGAGACACATTCTTTTTATAATTTATTCTTCCTATAACATAATCAAATTCTAAGACATGACTCAACATTGGCTAAAGATGTGAGGTAGAGGGATGGAATCACTTAATGAATATCACATGTAGACTTTGTGAATAGAGATTAGTATGCATGCTTAACAGGGATAAATAAATGCATTAAAAGAGATTCCTGATGTGTATTAACCAGAAGAAAAATTTTAATTTATTATTTTAATAGAAGTTGCTTAGTTTTGTTGTTGTAAATATGTGAAAATTTCCTGATTTTTCCTTGCTATCCAGGTCACTGGAAACCCTGTAAATATTGAAAAGAGGATAGAAGTGCAAGGCCTACTTCTTGCCATGAAACTGTGGGCCTCAAAGTTTACAACTAAAACACATACACAAAAAGGTTTAGGTTTGAATTCTGCAGTTACCTGTTCAAACTTAAGTTTTAATTCTTGGTCAATAAATAAAATGTTGGAATTATAATATATTTAATTAATGGATTATTAAATTATCTGTAATTATTGTTTAGATACAAATGACTGAATAAGTTTATCTAAGGTTAAGACCAAGGGGGGTACCTGTATTTCTTCGCATATTGGTGAGTAAGTTCCCACCCTCAAAGCTGAAAAGCATCACGAGTCAAAATCTGAATTAAGTATTTGGGTATAAAGTGCTACTGGTTTGTCAGGGTTGTTGTGGTTGCATCAGAACGGTGACCATTCTTTTTTTTTGTCTGAGTGTTCCTGTGGTGAGGCCAATGTCTTCAGAAATGCAGTAGTTGCATGGTAGCTGGTATATAAGATTTTCTGTGGAGCAGTCAGAGTGACCTTTCATGGGGTATTCCATTGTGTGAGTCTGTTGTTGAATGAGGTGGAAGGTTGGTGAATTTTGCAGGAACTGCAGCTCGGTTTGTTGCATGGGTACCAACATGTTGCATATATAAGGGGCGCAAGTGAATGTGATTCTTGGAGTACTGCTGAGAAGATTTTGTGTGGGATGTGATGTGGTTAGGATAAATTTAGGATAAATCTGAGTTTGTTTAGTCCTTCTTAATACCGGGTGGTGTGCAGTATGTCATTGGAAGGTTGTTTCTTGATAGGCTTTTGATTGGATATAGCTCTATTTATTTGAATATTGACTATGTATTTAGGGTATCCTCTGCTGTGAAAGCCCTGAACAGTTGTTGATATTTCTTGCTAAGGTCTTTTTCTTCAGAACATATATATGCTTGGCTCTGGTAGCTAGGCTATAGGGTAAAGAACATTTTACATGAAGAGGATGGTTGATTTGGAAATGGAGGTACTGTTGATGGTTGGTAGCTTTGTTGTGGACTGTGGTGTTTATGTTTCCCTCATGAAGGTTCAGTTCCAGATCCAAGAATGGCACAGTGTTGGGAAATGTTTCAGGTGAATCTGAGGATAGATACTATGGCTATTCACCCTGTTCAAGAACTTTAATACTTTTTGTGAATCAAGAAACAGACAACAACATAATCTAAGTGACCATGAGCTGGCTCTAGTCATGCTGCCTGCCATTGTACAGTCTGTGCTTTACTCTCTTCTGCAGAAGAAAGGGACTAATGTACCTTGGACAGTTAGTTCATAATTATGTGTTTTGTTGTGTTTTAGCTGCAAACTTTGAGGTCTACAGTTTTCTGTTAAGTGAGTAGGTATGCCTTGCCATTCTATCCTTTAATAAATGTTTAGTTTAATAGAGCTGTTTGGTGCCATATTCCTTTTGTTTACTTAATTAAATAATTTACTTTGAGCATAGAATAAACAAAACAGAATGTATTTTAAAAATGTGTATGTACAAATTATAGAAAAAATGAAGATGAACCGGATATATAGATATTTGATAAGGATGTGCGATTATTCGAAATTTCTAATAATTAAGGGCCGAATAATCGATTCGAAACATAAGGGGGGAGGCAATATTGCAAGGTCAACCATTTGAGTGCACTTGTTAGTTTGTTGTTAACGAAAGGGAGGAGACCCAGACAAAATATAGATTACAAGGGGTGTAAAGCTTAGACAACTTAAGGGGTGTCAAGCCTAGAGACCATTTAAGGGGGGTAAAGCCTAGATAATATTTAAAGGGGTCAAGAACTTATTTTATCATTCATTACTGTTGTCTCATTTTATTAAATTTATTGTTGTATAATATGAAAGAGACTAGTCATAACATTCAGTATACAGCTCAGCCCCTGTGATAAATGGAGGGAAGGTGCTTGTAGGGTCAGTTGGTGGCTTGGCAGACTGATGTGCAATAGTACCTTCTGGTTCAATGAGGGAAACAACAGGAAACTACTGCATTCCTAATTTATCTAAAGTCTGTTCAGCGTAAGAATTGTTTTCTGAAAGGCCCTTTTCCCTACCAGAAATCTATTATATAGTAGGATATTGATAGGAAAAAAGACCTTTCAGAGAGTAACACCTAACATGAATGGAGTATAGTTAGCCTTTTCAGTGCTGGCTATGTTTTTAGTTGACTGTGGAATTGTTTAGGATCCATACCAAACTTTGGGTTGAGTACTAATCATCACACAAACAAAAGTAGGCCTTGCATATTAGAAAATGAGAACTACACTTTGCAAAAATAGAAATGATGAAAGAATCAAAATATGATCTTGCTTATTAATCAAGCAATTATTTTACAGTTTATAATAATATATTATTATTAATAATGTTTTAATGTAATGACCCACCTCGGTGGCGTGGTTGGCTAACGCGCTTGTCCTGTTGAGTCGACTGCTGAGGACGGGGAGATCGAGGTTCGAATCTCGGTCGGGTGAACTGGGGATGGTTTTTTCCTAAATGGTTTTCCACTCTCCCTCCACGCAAATGCGGGTTCACTTCCTTTAATTTAACCTTCCCAATTCCTAATCCACTAGTGTAATTAGTACTTAAAGCGTATAACTCGACCGGGTAGTAAGACACGGTGCTAAATATTATTATTATTTAATGTAATGAAATATAATAACTACACTGACCAGTTGAACATTCTCAATGCAATTTTTTTTAAATCAATTTTTTATTTTTTTTATTCAAGGGAAAGCCGCTGTCTAAGAAAGTGGATCAAAAGTTCCTCTTCATTTCCTGAATTTTTTTAAAAATTCAGTCCCGCTGTCTAAAAAGGTGGATCAAAAGTTCCTTTCAATTTTCTGAAAAATTGTTTTAAATTCAGTCTTATTTTTATTAATACCAGCTCAAATAACAATGTTTTGAAGTAATTTTTTACATTATGACTTTGGTATAAAACCCAATTTTCAATAGGACTTTACTAATTTAAATGATTTTTTATCAAAAATGTAAGGAAAATCTACTTTTCGGTTTTAGTTAAAAATTTTGATATTCGATTCGATAAATAATCCAATTTGCACACCCCTATTATTTGAACATTTACTTATCATTTTTAATCATATAGATGACATAATAATATATTTTTATATTTAACATAATTGTTTTTATCAATCCATTTTGCCAAGGCACTGCCATTCAACAACCAATAACAACAGTTTACTATTTTAATCAGTAGAAGCTCCTTGTGGTAGTGAAATTTTGGCTCTAAAAATGTGTCTGTGTTTTTAGTGTTATATCTAAACAACTTATAATCTAGTATCACTAAGGTAAATGTGCTGGCTATGACTCCTAATCCTAGCAATGACTTATTTCTAATAGCCATAATATGTATAAAAAAATACTTAAAACATTAAAAAGACAGTGAATGTTTTCTCTAGGCGGTACCTAATATAAAGCAAAAAGTGGTTTCCTTTACAGATATAAAATAATGTTCTATCAAATAGTATTAGTAAACTGCTTTGCTACCTTGTTGTTGAGCTTCTTGCGGTGTGAGAGAGTAGCAGATATCTCTCGCAGAATGTAGTCTTGAGTGAGTGCCTGAGGTTCTCCCTGGTCCAGACCTGCCTTGCGGTACTTTTCAGTCACTTCCTGTTGTCGGGCACTCACTAGCGCTGCTTGTTCCTGCTCCATGGAGCTCACCTGGATATAGACACAGTGTGCATCGTATGGTCAATTAGTTTTGTGCATGTATTCAAATTTAGAGTTGTCAATTAAAAATAAAATAAAATGTCAACACATTTTCAGTGTAACTAACTCAGGATTTCTTTTGTGCATTTTTGTAGTATTAATTACATTTTCTAATTTACATGGCCACTTGTTTCGAGCTACAATAGAGTCTCAGAAACTCAACATTCCATGTAACTCGATACACGCATGTGCACACAGTTGTTGGAGCCAGTTATCACACTCCAAGATCAACTGTATAACCTCTCAGTTTGTTTGTGTAACTCGAGTGGAACCATCGTGCTGTGTTTGTTAGTTTTCCAATTCAGTAACATGTAATTTGAATCAATACAATAATATATATTAGTACTGTACTGCATTTATGTATATTACACGTATGTATACACACCATTATATTAACACGTAATATATTGTACTGTATGTATATTATTGTTACTGTACTATACAATAATACAGTACAATACAACTGTACCTATAATATTCGACACTGTACTGTCATTCATCCTTGTTTAGTAAATATGCATCTTATGCAAGTTTACTCGTAAAACTCGACACCATTTCAGTCCACATTAGGTCGAGTTTCCAAGACTCTACTGTATGTGGTTAAAATCCCACACCAAAGAGTTTGCACTGGCCGGCAGTTTCAGAGCTGATATTGCCAAGAAAGGCGTCTATCTTAATCTGTTATCACCAACCTTTGCTGTCATGTGAGTGGGTTTTTTGGGGTCTTCATGACATGTTTTCACTTAATTATTTTCAATAACACAATCACAGTTTAAAATAAAGCACAGTGAAGGAAATAGGTTAATAGACGTGTTTAACCATCACACACTCACACCATTACTATTTAATTGGTTCATGGGAAGTTTGTATTCAATGTATTCAGTTATTTTCAAAAAGATAAATCTTTAATAATATAAGAGTGTCAATCTGTAGCTTTGTATGTCTGTTGTACTAGATTTCTCTAACCATTTAAATTAATGTGATGCAGTTTTTCTATATTATGTAGATTTCTATTGGGAAGGTTTTAAGCTAGTGATCGAACAAAGTAAATCAAATAAAATTAGTATTTTCTAATATTGTCTTTAAACAAGTGATTAATTCTCCTAATGAATGATGAATTAATTATTTATGTTACTATTGTTTGTTATTATTCATGTTTTTAAAAGTGAAGTTAACACAAGAAAAGCTGTGGGTAGAAATTGAGAGAAAGGCAAAAAGGGTAGAGTCAGGGAGGTTTACAGCATATACAATTAACAGTTAAACAATGTAATTATATAATAGTTAAAGTTAAGAAAAATGTTAATACATTAACTATAGATGGGCCACTCAAATCTTCGAATCCACCGAATACTGACAAGTATTTGAGATTCAGGGTTTTACAGAATTTGATGGTCGAATCTTTCACCTCATAAACAAATAATAAAATTTTAAATTTAAAAATTACTTAGTTAGGCCTACTTGAAAAGCACAACTTAATCTGTAATCTTTATTTTGTCGAAAAAAAGAGATTAGCATGAATAAAATCTTTATTTAAAAAAAAAAAGTTATTTGTTAGGTGTGGAAAATATTACGTGCCTAGAATCCTACCCTCCCACCTCTATGGGAAACTTGGACTTGACCATTTCGGCATATGCTAACTTCTAAAACTTTCACCTCATGAACAATCTTGTAAATATTTTAATGAGTACATTAAAACTCTTAAAAAACTGAAAATCAAAACTAGAATTACGAATAAACTCGAAATAAATAAAACAAATTATGGCGTTTTTTTTAAAGCAAAAATAAGAAAACATTACACATGATACAAAGTCAACCACCATGACGTATATTATGTTTACTCGCCAGAGTGATGATTAAAATAAAGATACTGTTAATTCTTAGTACCCAACTGGTTTTAATTATCTACAACTATGTAAAGAACCCCAATTTATAGCATATGATCCTTAAGTTAGACATTTTGTTGGGTTTTATGAAAAATAAATACTGTCAACAGTAAGACACCAATAAAACTTTATTTATGCCTACTGACCTACTTTTTTTTAGCACCGCGTCTTACTACCTGTTCAGGATTTACGCTTTAAGTACTAATTATGATAATTGATTAGGAATTGGGAAGGTTGAATTAGATGAAGTAAACCCGCATTTGCGTGGAAGGAGAGTGGAAAACCATTTAGGAAAAATCGCCCCCAGTTCAGCCGACCGAGATTCAAACCTCGATTTCCCCGTTCTCAGCAGTCGAGCTCAACACGACAAGCGCGTTAGCCAACAACGCCACTGATGCGGGTTATTGTTTATTGATTATTTGTTTAGAAACGATTCAGGTAATCTGATCACTTAGTAAGCACTCTAGATTTTCAAGAATCAAATAACAACTTGCTAATTCATAATTTGTTTTTTAAATTGATTTCAACTAGGAGTTCATTTTTTTTTTAATGTGTTATTGAAATAATTGTAAAAATATTCAAATGTAATCCTGCCTTATAAAATGGGAATGAACATATTGAAATCGAAAATATGTTCGTGTTTTAAATAGAATATACTCTGAAATTGAAATATTACAAGAATTGAATATATTTCTTGTTTTCTAGGTGAAGATAGATAATGGATATATAAGAAAATAATAATAAAACATACTTAGGCAATATTGAGTTCACTATTTCCAATGTACAATGTATGTTTAATTGTTGACTGTGTTGTTTTAGTATTTATTAAAAATATCTGTTTGTATTTTTAATTTTGCTATCTTATTTAAATAGATTATAATTCTTCAATGATGATTAAAGTTGATCAAAGAATAACTAGGTTTACTTAATCTGTTTATTTCACATGATTTTTTAGAAACTTAACTCATTCTAACAACACTTTTAAAAATATCTAAAAGACACTAAAATTTTGATTAATTTGATTTCTAAACAATAATATAAGTCTATATTGTTTAATTTGGCTGGATTTTAACTTGTATTTTGAGAGGGGTGGTTGGGGTTGATTAAAATTGAAAACATGATTGAAATAAATCCTAATTTACAGCTTAGGCCTATATTGTGTAATGTAGGTCTATTTGTAAATCATAAAAATTTCTAACAATTTGCTAGGATTCGGATTCGAGAAATAGTAAAGTCGAATTTCCATGTCTTATTACTAGTCCTATGTAGGGATGACATTTTAACTTTGACAAATAGTGATTTCCCAGGAGAATGCGACGGGCAGCGGGAGAAAATTTAAAAATTATTTTCCACTTAAGGATTATATATATTTTTCACTTTTGTAATTTTAGTTTACATGTAGATTTCCCATTTATTTCAATAAGATATACAAATAATTTGATAGTTTCAATTGAGTTAAATGAAGTGGTAGATGTCAAATATAGTTTCAATATATATTTATTTATAAATTGTAAGTTAAACAAATAAAATCTTAATATTTTGTCTAACAAGTGTCGAGTAATATTCTTGATATAATGAAAGTAAAATAAACTAGGTTTAATGAAACAATTAGAATTGTGTATTATTGATCACTAATTTTTGGTATGGATATAAATGAATTCTAGAAATATATTTTAAGATAACTCATGGCATGAATTTTAATAAATACTTATTACTTACAAAGTAAACATCAAAATATTCCAACCAATCTGAATAAATACAATTGAGCCACAATCTTGTTCGTAAGAATAACAAACATTACTCAACTGAGCCAGTTTGTCTGGTTACGCTTATGTGTTAGTTACTAAAGTTCTCACAAAAAGCGCTGTTGGACTTTAAAAAAATATTCACTTAACCAACTATTATTATCTATGACATAAAAGGAAATAGATGCCGTTACAATTAATGGATTAAAGGAGGAAGATAGGTGGAAGATGGAGGCATTTTACTAAAGTGAATCAGCCACAAGCTGTAAACAGTTGATGATGATGATGATGACTTGATAGACATGTCTTGATGCAAATAGGTGTGTTGAAGGTGTATTTCGTGCATAATGTGATATTTAAAAGCCACTTTCATCATTATTTTACGTTAAAAATATGTTTTTCTTCCTTATATCTATTCAGGGATGTATTCAATTTCCTTAAGTATAGTTATGCTATTTAATGGAGTTTTTTTACCACAAAAATAGTCTTTATAAAACATTATGTGGCCTATAATCGCACCCTTAGATAATATATAGCAAATAATGTACCTTTGAGGATTGCACATAGTTATATCAATATTATTATTATTATTATTATTATTATTATTATTATTATTATTATTATTATTATTATTATTATTATTATTATTATTAGCACTGCGTCTTACTACTCGTTCAGGTTATACACACTTACGCTAATGTGTAATGAATGGTAAGGTGATTGTGAGATGAAAACGAGGACCTACAGTTTAACATGGAATCTGAACCACGGTGGAGGCCTGGCATTCCCCACATTCACAAGATGTCTTGTCAGAGGTGAAGGAAGGGTTTGGTAATCAGATAAATCTTTATATCAATATATATCCAAATAATTTATAGAATCCAAAAATGATTCTCTTAACCGCTTAGCTTCAAAAGGTTATTGAAAAATAGTTAGACCTTGTTTTTAATAATGCAAATTTAATTTTAAGCTAAGATATATCAAAGCCTCTAAAGTTGCTGCTACTATTACTACTTTTCTTAATGTGTTTCTAGAGACTTTTGGTTGCTGGCTGCTGTTATTCTTATGTGATAATAATTTAGTGTAGCAATTTGTTTACTAAGGGCCAGTTTCATAGTCAAATTTAGTACGCCACAAGTGTGGCGCTACACTAAGTACATGACGACACCTACCTAAACTCGAATGGAATGGGCCGTTCTCGCATAGGAAACTGGCCCATTCCATTCTGGTTTAGGTCGGTGTCATCATGTACTTAGTGTAGCGCTGCACTTGAGGCGTACTAAATTTGACTATGAAAATTGCCCTAAGTTTGGAATGATATAGATCCAGGGGTGGCTCATGAAGGAGGGCCCAGAGGTGCCGACCTCCTTGCAAAAGAATAAAGAAAACATATTTTGAAATTCATATCAATTTTCTCATATCTTTTCATTACATAGTGAGAAACATGAATCAATTTAAAAAATCGTTATCTTTTACTCATTTTAGCGAAGAAATTAGCAAAATCATGGTCACACCATTGCATGACAAAAAGTGCTCATTTGTTGACAAGCTCTGTGACAGGCTAGTTCAACAGCGCACCCGAGCTCTGCCTGCGTCACAGGGTGGTTGCCACGACAACCTGACACCACTCTCTTTGACCTTGTTAAGTTTTTGAGGCTGAACTAAAATTTGGTCCGCTACCAGCTGCAGTCGGCCGGTTATGAGTTGTTAATTTGTATGGTGAGCGTGTGACGTGTTTTCGATTACTTTAGTGAATAATGAAAGTTTCTGATATTTAAAAAAATATTTTTATTTGTTCTGTATCATAAGAATAAAAGTTTGAAATTAAAAACAATAGAAAGCCATAGAGGTGTGTGTGAAGCTTCAATAATTTCCAAGTCGAAGCTAATATTAATTCACAATTCAATTCAATTTTTGAATATCTAAGTATTGACACAAACGGACACAGTTATTAAACAACTAGTTGATTGTGACTGACATTATTATTCCACAATATTTTTACTGATATTAGTGACCACTTTTAATAAATGGTGATCACACTATTTTTGCTAAGAAAATAATGTTCAGGTAAGTATTTTTTTCATATTCTTTCTTAATAAAGAACTTGTACATTTTAAATAGTTCCTTTTGATGAAATATTGAATATTATTATTATTATTATTATTAGCATCGTGTCTTACTACCCGTTCGGGTTATACGCACTTACGCTAATGTGCAATGGTAGGGTGAGTGTGAGATGAAATGAAGGACCTACAGTGTAACGTGGAATCCGAACCACGGTGGCGACCTGGCATTTCCTCACATTCACAAGATGTCTTGTCAGAGGTGAAGGAAGGGTTTGGTAATCAGATAAATCTTTACCGGGACTGAGGATTGAATCTCGGACGCCAGCATAGAAGTCTGACACCTTACCCCTAGACCACCAGGTCACCTTAATATTGAATAACTATCAATAGTTTAACAAGTTCAATAATCGATTATATTAAATGTGACACATCCTGCTTGATTCACAAATTAAGTACGTTCAACTATCTTCATCGCCACATGGCCTAAATTCACATGATAAAGATTTAAAATAATATACAATTTCAAAATCGTATTTTTGCTTTGATTTGTGCATAATTTTTTTTCAAGTGAATCTTTTTCATTATTCTGAAATGAAAAGGAACTTCACATGTATTTTCTCAACTCAACAGAAAATTTTACGACGCATGCGCCAAGAGATAAAATTAAAAACTTGATAAAAAGTCAAAAAAATTAATTTTGAGACACAATAAAAGTAAACATATTTACCCTTTACTAATTCAATTTTAAATTATACTCTTTTATATTAAGTATTAAATAATTTATTTATATTAGCCCAAAAACTTAATGGAAAATTCAATGACCTCATGTTGGCAACATTAGACTTTGAAATTTTAATCAGAATAAACGTGTTAATTAAACCGTTTCATAATTCATATTTAATTCTGTGCTGCTATACTTTGTTTCTTATTAATTTTTTAATAGTTTTGGGTAGGCCTACGAAAATGTCTAAAACAAAGGAAGATAAAAGTGAAATATGGGGATTTTTCACGAGAGCTTCTGATAAGAAAACTGCCCAGTGTAATATATGTCATCTAAATGTTTTTATCACCAGCAAGAAAGAAGAATGGTGTAATGTTCGCAAGAAGTTTAGATAAGGCTTTGAAATCTCGCTTCAGTTTCTACAATTCAGATTCGATTTTCTGCCCATCAATGCTATGCGACCCAAGATTTTGAGGTGTCTTGATTGAAGATATGGTGGCAGTAAACACGCTAGCAATTGAAGTTAAGAAGCTGAATGACAAGTCATCTTTAGAGCCTAACGTAAGAGATGAACAACCCTCGTGCTCCTCTTCTAGTTCTAGACTATGGTCAAGTTTTTATTCCATACCAAATACCAACCAACAGGCAAGAGACAACAATAGTGAAGTGAAGGATTACCTAAATGAACCACAAGTGTCCAGATCAACAAACTCCTATAACTGGTGGAGGATAAAGGGTTCTCAAAAATACCAAGGTAGCCCTCAAATACCTGGGAATACCTGCTACAAGTGTGTGTAGTGAAAGGGTATTTTCTAGTTCAGGAAACATTGTAACTACAAGACGAGAATTGGTGACTCCTATTCATATTGAAGAATTAACAATCCTTTAAAACAACTTGAAGAAAATGTGACACTCGCCTGTGTAAATGGATTTTTAAACTTATAAAACGGTTTGATTTTGATATAATTTACACTAATTTTTTTTATTAATTTATAACATAACCTGCCCCAAAGGGAATATTCTTTAAAGTTTGATTGTAAATCAAATGTAGGATAATATTGTTGCATAATGTCACAGACCTATATAAATATTTTCTTAGCATATAACTTCACCTAATTTAGTCTATACCTATATTGTTTTATAAAATATAATTGTCTATTTACGTGTCTAAGTGAATGTTTTTAGTAAGCCTAAATAATTTTTTTAAAAAAAAGGTTAATGTCTTAAAGTGTATTATTACATAATTAGGCTAAATTGTAATGCTTTATTAAAGTGAGATAAAATGTATCAATTTAATAGCATTTGAACTAAATACAAATATATTAAGGCTAAAAACATCCAAGTTATTTTAGAAAAATAATTTGTTTTCTGAGCTATTATTAGTTTAAATTTTATTCGAACTTCAATTTGACTTCGAGAATATTCTTGAATATTTGCTTCGAACTGAAAAAACTGGCTTCGCACACCCCTAGCCTAGGCCAGTAATCAAATCCTACTTAAGAAACACCATAAGTGAAGACAGATTAAAAGTTTCTCTCATGCTATCTATAGAACAGTCAATGATTCACGAGATACCAGACAAAAACCGAGAATTAGACTTTTATTTCAAACGATAAATTTACTGATTCACTAATTCTTACGGTATATTATGTTTATAGTGTTCAAAATAGTGTTAAGAACCTATTTATATATTTTTTGTTTACTGGCGTATATTTCATGATGGACAATCTTCAACTTTGAACCAGGTGAGTTGTTATACTTTTATATATAGCTTTTATTTACTTTTACTAACTTTATTCTTTTTATAGTGTGGTTTGTCAGCTAAATATATGCTGGTATAAGGTTGATAAAAGGTAAGCTGTTGTCTACCTAATCTAACAATTTTAAAGAGCGCGCCCGCCTGTAAGGTTTACTCATGAGCCGCCAATGTATAGAGCTTTGTTTCATATTTGGAAGAAGATACAGGAGAGGAGGATAAAACCATATAAAAAGAATGAGCACAATATGGTCTTTACTGTACCTTCTAACAAATATAATATGATTACCTAATAATCCAAAAAAAGGATTTGCTTATATATAACATATTATGGATCTCTTGTTGTGAAACTTTGCTTTTAAAAATAAGACCATTATATTCCAAATTTACTTTAAAAAATATATAGAATATAAATAAAAAATTGTATATCTGTGTGAAGGAAAGGATTAACCCTTTTTAAAAAAAAGCATCTCTAAGTCATTAAACACAGAACAAAAAACTAAATAAATTGAATCTTAGTAACAAGGCATACAAATAATATGATCACTAGGCAAGGTAAAGAAATAGGGTTTATTTGATAAGTTTCAAAGTGAAATCATTTTTAGACATAAATATTACTTTCATTTTAAAGTGGTCATATTTTTAGGGTTAGGCTTATTTTTGGGTCAATATAGTAATTACGTCAGCAATTTTTTATAATTATAATGTCAAGACTAAACCATTTATAAATATCGCTTTTGTAGCTGAGCAGCAATTATAAAGTTTGTTCAGCGTAGGAATTGTTTTCTGAAAGGCCCTTTTCCCTACCAGAAATCTATTATATAATAGGTTATTGGTAGGAAAAAAGACCTTTCAGAGAGTAATTCCTACCGTGAATGGAGTATACATTATTTTGATGTAGCTACATGCAGTCTTCAACGGTACAACATTTGTTATGTATTATCTAAGTGTGCGCTTGTAGGCCGCACATTATAGTACCTGAGCCTGCAGTTTTGAAGCTTTGGCCTGCAACTCCTTGTGTCGAAGCACTATCTCCTTAGCCTTGGCAAGCAGATCTCCTGGAGAGCTAGCATTGATACCCAGCTCGCACATTCTAGCTTTGAGCAGAGCTACACTGTCATCTATAAGCACCTTGATTTGCTTCTCTAACTGGGCTGCTCGACTCAACAGTTTCTGGTTACGCTCCTGTAACATTGACACCATTATAATAACAAATCTTCACTTCATCTCACTTTACACTCTGAGAATTTTTCAACCAATATTAAAAATAATAGATTAGCAACATATTTTGTTGCTCTTAAAGGATGTTTTTATAATTTTTTGGGGTATGTGAGATCTAATTTTTTTCGCTTGAGATTGAGATTCAACATCTAGACGAGATTGGGAACAAAAATTTTAGAATCCCTTACTTCGGGACGAGAAAGGGAACTAACAATTTATAATAAATTATTTCTAAATTTGCTGATACTATCTTAAAAGACTGTGCAATATTTAATTTGCTAAACGAATAAAAATTGTAGACCAACATATGAAACATTATTAATAGGTTCACCAAAGAAGCTTGAATATGAACTATACTTATTATCTCTAAACTATACATGCTTGGTGATTCCAATCACTAAGGTAATACATGTTCTTGCTTGCTATAGATTTAATTCTGAGTTTAAGAGTAGTAACTCTATTGAGAGTGCACAGCGCTTCAACATCATGGATAACTAGTTGAAATTCATTGGTTAAAGATATCTTATTTGTTTTAAGTGAGATATAAAATTAATCAATTAACCAAAATAACTTAAGTAAATATCTTCACATATCCAATAATAATAGCCGATTTAAAAATGTGTTTAGTTAACCAATGTTTTACATATTAAGTAATTTACTTTACATCCATTATTATTTCCAGCCTGTGGCCTGGGTCACTTTTTATCCAAGACATATATTTTCCACTACCGGCTGGCTAGGCCTGTCATAGCTTCACATGCCTTGTCATCTAATTTAAGACTAGGAAAAGCACTACATCCAGCCTCCGGCCATTAATTTATCAATGGGAAATATCTACAAAGGTTTTTTGAATTCAAATCAAATTTCGAATTGAAGCAGATATTATTCAGGGATTTAAGATAACTATTGCATCGTGCCATACCCTAGCTAAATATGCTAAAATTATAATGTTAGCTAGGGACCCCCATTACATCACATTTTTGGTACAAATACATTGCAGGTCCATCACATCGAGTTTCCCACACCTCTCTAAACACAGCTAACACTACATTGGCGTACAACCAATAGGAATGAAGGGATGTATATATATATATATATATATATACAATTACATCGCATTTTGCTGACTCTCAATTTGAAGGAGGAGCTGGTTGAAAGGATATCGTGCCTGACTCTCACTTTGAAGGTGGGGCTGGTTGAAAGAATAGTGTAACTAAAACAAAGCTTAAATGAACTTCAACATAACCGAGATGCAATTGGATCTACAACACTACTAAAATAAATAGACTATATTTTTGTTTTTTACTTCTCCGGAAAAAAAATTCTAGATAAAACTGTATATTTTAAATTTTATTCTTATTTTTATTAATTCATCTTTGCTTTTCATTGCACCATGGATATTTAAATTTATAAATTCAATTCTCTAAGTTTTGTTTAAGGACATTAGATTTCTGGAAAGCTATAACCCCCCCCGTCCCCCCCCAAGGTGAGTCAGTTGACTCATCCATATTTTAGGTCAGAGTAAGGTTAGCTGTGTGTAGGGAGGTGGGGAAAACGTGACGTGATGGACCTGCAATGTCTTTGTAACATAAACACAATGTAATTGTATACACCCAATTTAGGCACATTGTGGGATTTACAATGGCCTAAAATCTTGACAATATTTTTTTTTTGGTTAAGTTAGGCTTTTTTTTTTGAGTTATTGAATCGAATAATATAAAATGTGAATCGATATTGATATTATTGAAGCGTTGCCAGCCCCTAGTATATCCACATTTCACCAATGATAAATTTTTTGGTCATACAATAAATCAGACCTAAAGTCAGTTCACGATAGGTTTTTACCTGGATGACAGTTCGAAAATAATATGTTTAGGTTTTGGGTTGCAAACACTTGTAAAAGATCGCAGTTTTGTTATAAATGTAAAGATCTTTAATTACCTGTTATATATTACATCTAAAATAATGTAAACTTAAGTTTTCTCATAATATTTCATTTTTTTAAATAATTTCTTTTTATCCATCTTGAAACAATATTTAAACATTATTAAAAGTACTTATTCTTGGTTTTGGAATGTTATCTATACTGTATAATATAGTGTACACATCAATACCTTTTAATACAGGCATCGTATTTACTTGAAAAAAAGAGAAAATTATTGCCATTTTTTTTACATACAGTAAATAATTTTATTATTATTTTATCTTATTTTGAAATATTTAACCGAATAAAATATTTTCATCAACTGCGTGTTTGCATACATTGTAAAAAACTTGTTTACCGTCATGTTCAACCATATGGTTTAAATTCGTCAGTCGCCATTTTGAAGCTAGGTTTGTTAGAAGTTTTTGTGAATATTTTTTTTAAGTGGCAAAAATGATAAGCTTTGAGTCCGTCCTCAAATAAATATATAAAAAATATTGGCCTAAATTACTGTGGTTAGCTATCACATTAATATATTACCATCTGTTTTCATTACAGTCATCCAAAGGGATGTGTCAGCTGTTGGCGTAGTGATATATTAGGGATTACTTCTAGTAGCATTTCGAGCTGTCATCCAGGTAAACTTAGGCCGTGAATGAATTATAGGACCCCTAGCTCAGTAGATAGACATGATATCAACTGAGCTAAGGTGCCAGAAAGACATTCAGTAATGGAAGAAATATTCCTGGAATTGTCAAGATTACACATATCTGTCCAGACAATCGGTTTGAGAACAAGAAATAATTTTTCCAGCAGGAATCCTGTGTCACCCTTCTAATTTTGCATAACTCCTTTTTAACATATGTAGAGCTAATGTGTTTATTTGAAAGTTTGTGTAAAGTGAATTAGTATGAAAGATTGGGGGTATTTTATTTCCTAAGTGATTCACACTAACAAAACACATTTAAAGATGGTATCTAAGGATAAAAATAGAACTAGGGACAGGTTGAACACTGTATTTCTCCAATCCCAATCTCTAGTCTGAATCCTTAAATCTTTAGAAATGTACAGTTTTTAAAACTTGGTATTACTGACAAACACTATTCTGTTTGTAATGTATGCTATGTCATAAAAAAAGATAAAGCCTGTGCAAACCTTAGAATTTTAAAATGTTAAAATTGTTATATTTGGGAAAAGATACAGGTAAGGTGGACCGAAACATAAGGAACAAACGCAAAATAGTTGTTAAAATGATGACCAGGAGGGAGTTCCGATAAAATGAAACCCAGGTCAGGGGATTGGACGGTAACAATTGATTTTATTAAAGAAGCAGCTATTACCCAGTGACAGCAATGTAAAGTAGGGATGTGCGAGATGAGAGAAAATAAATCTCGATCTCGTCTCGAATGTATAAAATGGTTCTTGAAAATTCAGGAGAAAAAATAAAACCAAAACAATTAACTGCTCTAATAAGTTTTACTAACCAAGCCAAGTGAAAACTTACTATTTTTTTTAACAGAATTTGATAATAAATATAAGGTTCAATTGGGAGTTAATATACTTTTCCATATAAAGGAGCTGTAATTGGCAAGTCATAACCTTGGTTT
The DNA here is from genome assembly GCA_902141375.1 of Timema poppense. Taxonomy (NCBI): domain Eukaryota; kingdom Metazoa; phylum Arthropoda; class Insecta; order Phasmatodea; family Timematidae; genus Timema; species Timema poppense. The sequence goes on along the minus strand of CABFOV010002365.1, from coordinate 45,453 downwards.
GTTAGATATGAAGGTGTTTAATTAGATGTGTCATTTAAAAAAAAGAGTGTTGTTTTAAATTATTTTTTTCAATACTAAAATTAAGTTTAAGATTAAAAGCTGTTACACCACAAAATTTAAATTATAAATAATACACTTTGCAATTATCACTTATTAATCCCATTTAAAATTCGTATGAGTTTTATCTACAGTGATTTGAACAAACTGTCTCAAAAAGATGGTCGGTTTATCACTAGTCAAATATCTTCCATTTTGTCTATTTTAATGTATAATTTATGAATATCTAATAAAGATATTCATTGAAACCTATAATGATTTGTTTAATATTATCTATTAAGATTAAAGATGGGTCAAATTCACTATTTCTCGAATATGACTCAACATTTTATTTTTGAATCTTGAATATTGAATCCGAATCCTTGCAAATTGTTAGAACTGTTAATGATTTACAAATAGCCCTACATTACACAATATAGGTCTAGGATGTAAATTAAGATTTATTTCAAACATGCTTTCAAATTTAATCAACCTCAACCACCCCTCGCAAAATACTAGTTAAAATCCAGCCAAATTGTATTGATAGGTCAAGCCGTATGATCTACAGCTGTCACAATGTATATATCATCAATAACTATAAAATAACAATAAAAATATAGTAAATTGGCAGAAAAAAGGTTTTTTCTAAATAAATGCCCTTTATTTTACAATTGGACTGTTGATGGATCACCATAAGAAGAGTCTTTTAAAAGATATAAAATATAGGAAGGACAACATTATCCAAAATACATTTCTTTTTCTTTCAACAGCTATCGAGATTAAGACTATGTTTAAGTGACAACTTCAGAACACTTTCGCGGCAGTTGACACAATATGGTTCTTCCTGTTACAATACGACTATATCTAGTGGTCAACAGAGATATGTGAGGCCTACTGGAAGCAAAGTAAATTGTCTAGTTCCTGAGTCCAAGGGCGGTACAGGTTATTAGTTATTACAGTATGATTTTGGTAGGAAGCTACTAAGTCAATTTTATTTTAATATATTCATTCACCAAGTCATGCTATCTTCAGCTATCACTTTTGATAGATATGATCAAAACCTATAGAATGACTCAAATAATATAGCAAAATGTTATCAATGTTGACCGTAAGGAAATATGTTTGAATTTTTTAAACTGTTTTTCTAACCAAAATCAGGGTATACTTACTCTCCATAACATCCAGAACAATGGGAGTTAAACAAGAACACATGAAACAAAGGGTTGCAAACGTTTGTCTTCTGCGTTCTAAACTTTTGAAGAATGTTTAGGGATGTATCCATTTATTTTATTCAACTCTAATAGGCAGGAAATCTAGAAATCTAGAAATCATCCATCTAGTCTTGTCTGGTTCGCCAATGAAGAAGAGTTCGGGTTCAGAATCCCAGCAGTTTATACGTAGGTGCTTTATTCTTAAATAAGCTTTCACCGTTTATTTATGCAAATGTGTGTGAACTGCATATTAATAAATTCTACCTTCCTTACCCCGACCTCCTTAGAAAATATATCCAGATAGTTTGGACGGTTAAAAAGTTGTAGGTCACGTAAAATAGCACGGAAAAGTGGCCGAGCGGTCTAAGAACTAAGCCTTAAATGAAAATCTTCCATGGAATCTAATAGGCCCTATTTAAAAAAAATTCAAATATGAGCAGGCAAAGTTCTGCACAGCAAAATATAGTGTTGTCAATTTTTTTAGGATATGAATATTGTGATTTCTTTGGTAGATCATAGTGTTTACATTGAAAATATAAATAAAATTTTAAATAATATAATGCAGTTTAAAATTCAAGAGTTAAATCTTTACCGTGTAGCTACAATTTTAATATACTAGCTACTAAAACTTTTTAATGAAACGAAATTGTGTAAAGATTATTAAAGATGGGATTGTCAAAGCTAGAAATATAAAATTGATACTACTTTATTAATTTGAAGCAACCGCTGTCACACGCTAGTAATTTAAAATGGGTAGTGAAAAGGTTACTCTAGGAGAGGTGCATGAGCTAGGCTATGCTCAGTCCACTCCCATCAGTTCTTGACACTTTCAAAGAATCCAGAGATTAACTGGCTGACAGCATTCTAACAGCCCTGTCCACTTAACCCCTTACCCTTTGTACTTTTTTTTTTCAAAGCAATGTTTAGAAATAACAATACCTACTCACTGGCGAAACCTGTTGGTGAGCATAGCAAATATGCCGCACCCCAACCCCCACTCTCCACCCACAAAACTGAAAAGGAGGTCCACTATAGCACACACTTAAATAACTTTTATTAACTAGACCCAATTTCTTTACTACTTGTGTTGCATGTTTTTTTTTCTTTAAAAAAAAAAAGACCAAACACACAACTATGGCTCCCTTTTAGTAGTGGCACTATTAAAACAAAAGTTTAAAACAGGGATAACTTCATTTAGTAACCTAAAAGTGAAGTAAACTTTTTTTTTATATGTTAAATACTAACTTATGTCATTTTCTTGTCTTGATGTGAAAAAGTGGTTCTCGCACATTTCTAATGTAAAGTGTGAATGGTGTTATTTTTATTGTAATGTTCAGCCATATTGTGTTTGTTCCTTTTTATATGTTTTTATATTTTGAAAAATTGGGAGTATTATAAACTTTCAATTTTATTTCGAAAAATTATAGTTTAATTTATTTGATTCAATTTTAAGATATTCTTTCTTATTGAACCGAGTTGCTCAGGATTTCTTTTCCATCTGGGGAGGGGGGAGTAGGTGTGGCAATGCACTTAAGAGGTATTAATGCTTAAGATTAGACAAGTGAGTAAAGCTTGTAAAAATATATTAAATTTATTTAAAAATACCAATTTTTGTGATTTGTGCCTTTTTCATCAAAATTTAACATTTTTAAAAATGTTGACGATTTATCTGTGGTATAATCATGTATTACCGAAATTAGCACAAATATTGCTCTATGTTACTTGAAAATTACTTGAGATGGTATGGGCATGTAATGAGGATGGAAAAGGAGAAGATGCCAAAGAAAATGATGAAGATGAAGTATGTAAAAAGACCGCAAGGGAGACGAAGAAAAATATGGGGTGGGGGAACAGATAACACAATGTGGGCAAGTGAGAGGATAGAAATGCAAGATTAAAGGAGGAAGATGGAGGCATTTACTAAAATGACCCGGCTACAGGCTGGAAACAGTTGATGATGATAATTATTATTATTATTTGAATTCAAAGTGACTTACACATTATTATTTTAAGAGAAAAAGTAGAAAGAGTATAACCTACTTTCTCTTTGTCAATCTGCAAGTCAACATCATGTTTGTATTTGGGGGATTTTATTAGGTCCACCATCTGTATGAACTGGGCACGGTACACGTCTAGTAGCAATTGTAGAGCGTAAGGTGTATCTGCAGGGGCAGGAGGAATATCCAGCTCAGTGTGCATGGAGCTTGCATCTCCAATGGACAAACTGGTCAACTGCTGGTCCACACAACCAGGTGCTGGCGGTAACTTCTTGCCTGGAGCTAAAAAAACAAAAAAAAAAAACCACTCCACACATTTACATCTCAACAAAGTGATCACCATCACCATCACATGAACCAATGTTACCTAAAATCTGCCTCAATTTTTTCATGTATTCTGCAGATGACATACAGTCAGGTTCCAACACAATCATACAACCGCTGTACAATTTAAATCCACATAGGTTTTGCAATCCTCATAAACACTATTACCTTCATTTTGCTTTAAATGAATTATCAAAATTCTTATTTCTTTTACTTTAATTTGATTGAAAATAATAATTCAAATTTAGTTTTTAGCAAAATTATACCACGAATATGTGCATCACATTGTAGATAAAAGTTATCACCAGATCCTTCTATTTGAACTGTATACCAACATAAGAAACACATATAGAGACAAAAAAGTTGAAATAGACTTATTCCTACTAGACTGCATAAGCCTAGATATGGCCACTTGTAAACACATTGTTTCTAACAGTTTCTCTTTTAATTCAAAATGGAATAATTTAGTGTCTGTGTAAAAGTATTCCTTCTCTTTTTGTTTGATAAAAGCAACTGACAAACATTTTACTAGATTAGTGTTTAAATGTATGTGTGTGACTATTTATATAGGAATAGAAGACAGAAAGATGACACCTTTGTGCATTATTAGATTCTTCCCACATTTTTTAACTTTACCAAGTGGGGGGCTTTCTTAGTTAAATTTACACGTGTTAGTTTTTTTTATATTTATATTCATCAATTTCCATTATCATAAAAATATTTAGACATTGCTCCACCTAATTGTTAAGCAATTCATAATAACATAAAGTAGTTTTTTTATTCATATGTTTGGTTCAAAATTTGAATTTCAAGGAGAATATCATTCATAAGACTTTATTCAAAATTCTGCTGACCATACTTAAAATGTGTATACCAGTAAGTAATACCAAATATTCAAATTAAATTTGAAAATATTCGTACAAAAATATTACCATTGGCACACCTTTAAATATAAAATAAACACGTTGAAAAAAAGTGAATTTGAAAACTATTATCTGTGTTGCTATAGATCATAGCCAGTGGAATATCTAAAGGTTTTATTCCTGAAATAAAGACACAAGAGCTAATTTGTTGCCAACATGACATTACCTTGAGGAGAAGTACTGAGCAATGTCTGGCTGTGAAGCAAGTCCAAACCGTTGATTTTAATGGCCTTCTTGGGTTTGGCCTTTTTGACTCTGCCGCGAGCCCCTCTCTTGGGCTGGGTCCTAGGAGGGGGTATAGGGGTTTGCTTGCCGGCCCGAGGCATCTTGCGCCGCAACTTCTTGGGCTGCCTGGTTCGGCTCTTGTTACCTGTTTGTAACAAGTTTCACACATTCTAAGTCTTCTTTTACAATTAGTTTCCATTTCTATAAGAAACACTAATTGTATTATATTTGGACGAAGGTACAGGAAAGGTGGATAAATTGTATAAAAGGAACAAACACAATATGGCTTTTACAATGAAAAGAAAAAAACAGTTTACACTTTACATTACAGCAGTATTATCAAGTTATCCAAACTTGAAACAAAATTAGCAGTTTGAGTTCTTAAGAATGATAGATTAAGGTTCCTGATTGGTAGAAGTATTATTTTATAAACATGAGACCAGAGACTTTATCTATGAGGTAAACTGCTGGACCAAACCCACCTCAATCAAATATATTTTCATTTCCCATTGCCTCTTCATTTAGAAAAATGCCAAGAGCTGATCAACCTGTTTTTGCAACAATGAATATAAGCATTGTTAACGACCTACTTTTCATGAACTGTGTTTTCACCAAATATGGGAGGAATCTCATTTTAAAGCACAAAAACTTGATTCAAAACAATAAAGGTATATAAATAAACACTATATTTATTCCAAATTTTCTAACCAACTACCTTATTTTTAAACGAATGTGTTGATTATGCAATAGGTTACGTCAATGTTCACAGTAATTAGATTTTAAAAATAGTATCATGTCTATCTGTGGAATGTAGTATTTTTAAAAAAAATCATGACCATCAATTACATCAAGTGATTGATATAAAGACAGTTTAATTGTATTGTTAAGGTACATATCACATACTTTTAACTAATCTTATGACAGAGATTGCACTGTCTATGGAATGTGTCCGTTTGTTGCTGTTGTTATGTGCTGTGTACGGTTTTGATTAAAATATTTTATTTTAATTTATTGATTGCCATAACTGTTTTATTCCTTTTCTATAATTCTAATTTATAAATAGTATTTTAATACATGGGGATGTGAAAGGTATTGTTCCAAAGTTAAGCAAATCACTCTATTTTAAGGTTTATGTACCTGTGCTGTGCCATTTTTTTTTACACCACCTAAATGAAAATACCCAAAAATAATAGGAGTTTTGATAGAGAATACTATGTGAGTTTACTTTGTACAAATTTGATAAAGGTAGAAAAATCTTTATACAACCTTTTTTTAAAAGTATTTGCAATTTTTATTTTAAATTTTTAAAACCGAGATTCAATTTATACCAGAATAACTCTATAAGGAAAACCTCTTTTCGCTTTATAAGGTAATTGTATTATATTTTCCTTATAGAGTTATATCATTATATATTCGCATCCAATTTCCTTTTCCTGTGTTTGTCCTTTATGTTATAGCGACATACATTACCTTTTTGCCATTGGCAGCAGTGTAAAGTGTGAACTGTGTTCTTTTCATTGTAAAGGCCATATTGTGTTTGTCCCCCTTTTATATGTTTCTATCCACCTTTCCTATACCTTCTTCCAAATATAATTTATACAAGAAGAAATTTCCAAGATTTATTTAGAATAATATAGGGTCTCAAGCATCGCTTGCTTTAGAGTTTCTTGTATAATAGTTTGAAAGATTAGTTATTAGGTAGGTAGTGCATCATGATAATAGAATATAGTATTTATGTTATAAAAACTATCGCTTATTTATTAAACTAAAATATGCAATTAGGCTTCTTATAGGATGAACTCAACACGGCCTTATTTGTATTTTTTACTTTACATCCATTACTGTTTCCAGCCTGTGGCCTGGATCACAGTTTTATTATTCAAGCATTATATATCTGGGAATGTCATAACTTTATATGCCTTATAATCCAACTTAATACTAGGACATCCACAACATCCCCATCCAGTCCCAGGCCGTTAATTCATCACTGTTGACACTGGTTTTTAACATTGAAATTCCCTGACATTTCCAGGTTTTCCAGACAAAAATATAATAGTTTCAACAACTAATATGTGGCAGGAATGAGAAGGTAGCTTAGAATAGATGCACTCACATTTGCATGGAGAATGTGTAAGCCACCCACAAGTGCACCTGAACAGGATTTAAACGCCAACATTCCTGCCATTACATGCAATGCAAATAGTTTTTGCCCCAATTCCATAATTAATGATAACCATGTTTACTAAAGATAACAAACTTTAGGGCCTGGGCCTGGGCCTGGTCATGAACAAATAATATTTTTCCCCCCCTTATTTATTTGAAGCTATTTTTGGAGTATGGATGCACTGCACTGCCTTTCACACATTTACACAAAAAATGTATTCCTAGTTGTAAATAGTGGGTGGTTGAGAGGCAACGCTTTGGACTTCAAAACAAATATTGTATGCATGTAGTTTTAGTGTTAAATAAACAATTTTACTAAAACACTGTCACATAAATTCATTAAACCATTATTTAAAGAAGATTAAGTTACAATTTATATAGAACTAAGAATACAAAAGATCAAATACCCGCATGTGTATTACATGTCATGTTGAAAGGTGTGCAGACACTTTCTCACAACTAGAAGGGTGACCACGGCTTATACGCTGATGTTTACACTTGCGCAGATATTCTTGATTACGTAATCCCGCAATATAGCAATAGTCTTCGCTGTGAAATTCACCAATTATGATCACAATTTTAACTAATTATTAAGCAGAAAAACATTAATGAAAAAATAGGTTTTTTGCAAATTGTTTAACACTTCCAAAAATTTGACTTGATATTTTAAAATTTCTGTCATTTTAAAAAAAAAATTGATAAATCCCATGACATTTTGTGATTTTTCCACGTCAAACCAAATGCCCTGACATTTCCCTGTTATCCAGATGGGTGGCAGCCCTCCACACAATATGATACATTATAAGATCATACTGGGATCCTTAGCTCAGTGGAAAGACACCGCTACCCACTGAGCTAAACTTTAGTTAAAATAATGTTATTGTACGTTAAATCAAGCTCCAAGTGCGAGTGTACTCACTGACGCTGTTCTCCTCCTCACTTTGGCTGCTCTTGCCTTTGTTGCTGCACCAATCACTCCACGCCCGGCGTGTAGTCGGTCCTTTCACTTCGGAGCTGTCATCACTGTCCCTCGAGCTGTTAGAGCTAGTGTCGATGTTGAGCTGCTTAGTGAGGTCACGACGAGCACGATCCCGAGTGGGGCGAGGGGGAGTATTCTCTTCCTCCCCTCCTGCACTAACTATCGACTGGCACGCTGAGTTTCCTCCCCCACCCTGAAATCATAACAATTAACTTTGTTAGTTCTGCAAACAGTTTTCACTAAACCATTAAAAATAACTTTCAAACGTGCTATAACTTGTTTCAAGTAAAATAAATCATTATTATACATGTTTGAGTTCATGAAATAAGGCAGTAAAATTATTTATATTTGAGATAAAAGTTCTTTCACAAATTCTTAGTAATATTTGTATTTTAAAATGAATTCCACGTTTTCTAAGAAAGATTCAATTTTATTTGTAAAATCGCCCTAGCGGACAAATCTACACAACCTTTACCAGCTATGTATGGTACTGAATCAAAAATAGGCCATACTTTTCCTCAAAATACCCTTTAAATAAAACCTTGTGTGGCCTTTAATAGATCATATGCAATAAATGTTATAGCTTCGAGGACTGTATGCAGCTATATCAAAATAGTTTATAATCATTTCAACAGCTTAAGGGTGGATCACCCAAAATTAATAATATCATAATTATATATGTGTAAATATATTAGTAGGTCTTCTTAAATCAAACTTGGATCAATGTATTAAATATAAATTAACTGTATATTTTAAGCAAAGTGTTTACTCAAAGTGTCAAATTTTGGCCTCTAGTGCATCAATTTTTAGAAAAACCAAATGATCCAAAGATTTTATATTTGGAATGTAAGAAGTACATGAGGAGGTTTATTATTAATTGAAATAAATACTATTTCAATAAACTTTCAATTAATTGCGTAAAAATTTTACAAATAAATACAATATTCATTTATTTATTTTGTATACTTAAACGTGTGTAATAAATGGAAGACGTATATCAATTAATGCTGACTTCTTTTAACTTTGTAATGGTACTTCATTCGCACTAATATTCTATTTGAAACTCATGAAAACTAATACGAGCTGAGAAGCTTCATATTTTGCCCCCGGATTTTTAAAATATATCTGATACAACCCCGCAGTAGCCGAAACAGAACAGCCTGGTCTGAATAGAGCAGACAACTCATCCCTTTTCACTCCAAGTCACTAGCTATCTGTCCTTGAAACCATAAATCAGTCGCTAGTGGTTTTGGAATGTTTGTGAAACTTATCACCCTACACATCACCATCTCTCTTTAGGGTTTGTCACCTGGCTCCCCACCGTTTTCAAGTCAGTGTAGCAAGTGCAACATTGATGAAAGGATTTTTTTTTTCAATGTGGCTGAGTGAAATTTATTTAATGTCTTTAGGGATGTGTGGAGTGTAATAATAATAATAGAAAGAAAATATTTATTATTTTAAAAAATGGCCCCACAAAAGCTTAAAGATGGCAATAGATAAGTAAAAGGCAAACAGGAATAGGTATTCCAAGGCAATATAATGTGTTTACGAAGAAGTTCAGAAAGCCCAAACCACTAATAAGTAGGTGAAATGACTTCTAACCTATATTATATTATTGAACTTAAATAATAAATTATTATTATTAGCACCGCGTCTTACTACCCGTTCGGGTTATACGCACTTACGCTAATGTGTAATGGTAGGGTGATTGTGAGATGAAATGGAGGACCTACAGTTTAACGTGGAATCTGAACCACGATGGAGGCCTGGCATTCCCCACATTCACAAGATGTCTTGTCAGGGGTGAAGGAAGGGTTTGGTAATCAGATAAATCTGTGCCGGGACCGAGGATTGAACCCCGGCCGCCAGCATAGAAGTCCGACACCTTACCCCTAGACTGCCAGGTCACCAAATAATAAACTTTTTTTGAAGATTCTTTTGACATCTGGAACTAAATCTAGAACCTCCAACTTAGTATGTCAATATCTTACCGCTGATCCTGTCTTAGGGTCATTTATCACTCATATTTTAAGGGTTAGTCGGTAAAAGATATGTAAAATCGTCGGCCATTTAATAACAATCAGAAACACACTCCATAGTTGATCCAGTGTAGCTTTATGCTGCTGTTTGAACAATTTTTATTAATTTTAAATGGTTTCTCAAATATAATTTGTAGTAAATAATTATTGTCTATAATATAATATTACAGCTGTTAAAGATCCATGCATATCCTGCCACACGTCTTTCACCAACTCTTCTTTAAAGTATGACTGATAAATACTTCTTAGCATTGTACAAATATTAAGTAGGTAGCTCACTGGTGAAGCTTTGGTGCACCAAGCGAACAAAGAATACAGCGTGAAATAAAAGCCTATAATTGAGATATGTTAATATATATGTACAATTGTGCATATGTTAAATAAATAATTAACATATTGGCAAAGAGATGAAATTTGTAGGTTAATATATTAATATATATATGCCCTAATGTTACCTTTTACCTTCCCGCACCTCTCAGGTTGAGAAAAAATAGTAATTGTAAAAAATAAAAAAAATAAAACTCGAAATTTTGATGGATGCCAACGTTCCATGAGCCCCTGAATCCGGAAAAATTGTGTTTTTGAAATAATGTTAGTCTGTAGCTCTGATTAGAGACGAAAGTATTTTACCAATTAGGATATAGGGTTTTTATAAGGTTTCTCTGAGTTTTTGAAAAATAATTCATCCAACCCTAAATTTAATACTAGTTATTACTTAAGGGTGAAAAGAGAAAAAATAAATTATATCAAACTTGACTCGATAAAAGTTTGTATATATTCATTGTATAGTATTAAAACAAAATGAAAGTTCTCATTTCCTCATGAAAATAACTTTGAGGGTAATTTAAACTCAAGGAAAATTCAAATTTTTATAGTATCCCCGCACCTCTTTGAGATATGAAATAACTTATCATTTCAAAAATGAAGGCATATTAAGTAAACAAATTTGAAATATTGAAATATTTGAAATATATTTTATAAAACCAATAGTTTCAGAAATATAAGAATATATACATTTACATACACTTATATAGAAATAAATATATACACTACGGAAGTCTTTAAATTTGGAAATTGCTGTAATGCTTTGTGGGTGTGATGTTCCTCTTTTCTCTAAGAGTGTTTATTATTTTGTTTATGCTCTATGGTAGAATGTGCAACAATGTCTATTATCTAGTTTCAAATATCTTCCGAGTTTTAAGCAAATATTTCTTTTTTATTCACAGTAATGAGAAATATGTTGTGCACCCTCCCCATCTTTTTTTAAAAACAAATTAACCCGTTTGTACAAAAAATCTATAAATTTGTTTGTGGATATAACTTTTAAAAAATAAGCCATGCTAGAAAATCATGAAGCTTAACTCTGTCTGGAGTACGTCTACCTACAGAGCTAAGGGTCCCAGGTTTGATCCCTGGCATGGCCGATAAGTTTATTAATGTTGGAATGTGTGTTTACCCTTTCACAGTGATGAGTTGACAGCCGGGGAAAGATTTTGTGTCTGTCCTAGATTTAGGGTTAGAGTAATTAGTACAAAGGTGTTCAACCTGAACAGGCAGTAAGACACATGGTGCTAAAAAAAGTAAAAAAAAAAAAAAAAAAAA
>CABFOV010002365.1:16682-33912 GCA_902141375.1 Timema poppense | reverse complement strand
AAAAAAAAAAAAAAAAAAAAAAAAAAAAAAAATCATCGACAACGTACAATGGCATCACGTAACATATAATTTGTGACCCACTACTGTATTAGCTAGGTTAAGGTTACAGAGGTGTCCATATGGACACTAACATATGTGCATTTGTGCACAGAATGTCTACATCAATATTCTATCCCCACAATCATAACACTCATATAGACCTACATTTTCAATCACTCTTTTTTATGTCCTTTCTCATCAAATATTTTTTCTAATGTATTTTCTCCCCTTTGTTAATGCGTAACGAATTAGTTTTATAACAACAATCAAAACATAGTTAGTATGTCCCAAGTTCAATTCCCGTGTCCAGATGTCATTTTTTAAAAATTTAAATATTATGCAGATGGAGGCTATAACCATAATTAACAAATACTCATACTCAACACCATGTAGAGATAATGCTTTAAATACAAAACATGCCCCCCAACCTTCGTTTTTCCCGCCACTCTATTAGTTTGGCATATCTGTACATAGAACACTTAGTTTAATATATTTTTATTAATTACACTAGTGTGTTAATGATGAGCAATATCTAAAACAGAGGTAATGTACCAACATTTTTGTGGAGGGACAAAGAAAAACCATTTAGAAAGATGCACCCTTTGTTTACCCACTCGGAATTTGAACATGGACCACCATTCATCAATAAACTAAACTAAATGAGCTTAGTGTTTAAATCAAGTTAGGGTTAACTTTAAAAATGAACCGATGGTTTAGTTTGGTCCCTACTTTTCCCACAAGTTTTGTGATGATATCGATTTTTCCTGTCTTTATTAATATTTGAGATCATATTTTAAAGTTAATATAATAATATTTCTTCTTTTCAGTTAATATAAATTAAACTCATCTTTTTTAGACTACAGCCATGTTTCTTTTGTTTAGCTGCACGTGTCAGAAGCATGGTTTGGTTTCCGGGTTGTATTACGCAGTAATTTAATAGCAGGTGTAGGGTGACGCCACGTCTGTTTTTTTAATTTGCGCGCTCATAGAAAATAACCCCTATTGGTCGATGGAAAGAAAGCAAAGAGTGGTCTGGGTTCGAGAGTATGAACTACGGGGTTCACACTCCTCGGCTCAACAAGATGCTAGTCTTGTAGAAGCACATTCATTCTTTTTCTAACGGCTTCCCCGCTTGACGTCTAGTGAAGTAGACGTGCTTAGGAGGGTCATATCATAATGTTTGAATAGATGGGCATACTGTCCATTTAATGTATATCATGTACAGTGTTTATACGTTTGATGAACTGTAACTTTAAATTCGTGTATAATAAACTTAACTATACTCTGAAATATACGGAAGTTTAGTATCTACAAACTAGTATCCACACATACAACTTTAAATAAGGTGGAGTACAATTAATAGTAACAACGTTAGATGTTACAAATGGCGCACAACGTGGCAGCAGTTAAGTTCAACAGTAGAGATACAATTGGCATCCCAGCGAGGGGTTAGTGATGTTACAAATGGAATCTCAACAAGGTAACAATTAATGACAGTGTTACGTAGTACATTACAAATGGCGTCTCAAAGTGGGGCATTAACAGATAGGAGTTTGTATGTTACAATTGGCATTCCAACGTAGGGCTAAACAATAGGACATTACAAATGGTGTTCCAACAAAGGGCACAACCACAGGTCAAGGACATTACAATTGGCGTTCCAACGTGGGGCGACGACGACAGTAAGTTACAGTTTTTAGAGACTTTTGGTTCCTGTCTACTAAGTTTGGAATATTATAAATATTTTATTTAACTTACACAAAACCTCTTTTCACTTTTTGAGGTATTTTGTTATATTTGGAAGACGGTTAAGGATAGGTGGATATAATAAAATTGTGCGTTTCTATTAACCTTTCCTGTACCTTCTTCTAAATATTGCAAAGATATTTCTTTTATTGTGATACTTCCTCTTTAAAATAGTAATTAAAAACATATTTTCAAATTTTTATAGTTAAAGATATAAAATATCAAAATAGTGGAGTGATTTTGTTTTGCTGGAATAAAAAACTTGTTCTAAATGAATTAGAGATCTGTTTAATATTTATTAATTCAATAAATCAATTATATTGAAAATTAATACTTTATATTATTTCCAAACAATATAAATATTTGGCCTGGTAGGCATAGTGTTTCAAGTTTTTGTCAAGAGGTATTATGTTTATTTATATTATTTGAATCATAAACAATGTAAATACTTGATGTAGGCTATGCCTTATTTTGTAGGCCTGTAGAAAGTATACTACATTTCAAGCATTTGCCAGTCTAAAGATAGTTCTTAATGCAATTATTTTTTTAAATATAAGGCTCATACATTGTGGAAAAAATGTAGTTATTGTGATTATTTTAGGTGTTCAAAAGAGCGTTCAGGATATTTTTTAATTTGATAATTTTAAAATTGAAATTAAACTTTTTTTTATGACAAAATTTCAAATATGTATTTACAAAAATACAGAGTTTCGCATAATGCAGTGGTTTCCCCCTATTATTATGTTTCCTGATTATTGACAACTGTAATAGCCTAGTTAGCAGTTTTTGAGCTGACTGGCTAGTTTGTTGTTTGATATCATTATAACAATTAACGTTGCTCTCTGTAGTTTATTAATGAATATATAGACTGACTTTCATATGTGTAGGCCATGAGAATGAAGTTTGTGAGGAGCATGTTAGATGTCACAAGGAGATACAAGATTAGGAATGAAGTTATCTGGAAAAGAGTGGAGGTACATGAGATAGATGAGACACGGGAGGAGCAGATAAAAGAAAGTATGCAAGTGAGAGGTGAAGAGGAAGATGGAAGCATTTTACTAAACTGACTTGGCCACTGGCTGGAAACAGTTGATGATTATACTGAGTTATAAAATTAAAATTAATACCTTGAGCCTGGGATTCTTGAGCCTTTGGAAGTACCGCTCTAGCTGAAAATGTAAACAGTAATTAAGTGTTTCATTCAATTAAGTACAAATGCATGAGATTTGTTAATGTTTTGATCCATTAAATGCCTTCAAAATGGGACTAAAATAAATCAATACTACATTTTACTTCCCATTTTGAAAGCATATTTTAGAAAATAAGGGGTAAGAAAATAATAACACTAAGAAAATAATAACACTAGTTTTAATCCCACAATAACCAAGATAAAAAAAATAAATATAATATTACAAGCTCCCTCAATTGTCACTCCAGTTTTAGTAATACAAACATTCGTATGCTAAGAGAATGGAAAAACAGATTAAAAACAATGTTTGTTAAAGTAGCAACCCTTTTTAATTTAACAATCCAAATTAAAAAATGTCTTTATATAAATTAGGTGTAACAAACTCGATTCCTAAATACCCTCAAATCTTACTGGTATCAAAAGATCAAGAATAATTGATCTCAATAATGCAATTCTCAATACCTTGATTCCATTGTGTCACATAATAGTTTATTAACAGCATTATTGATCGTATGAATGCACTTAACATTATTATCCTAGTTTTTAGGGGTGTGCAAAGTTGAATTGGATAATATGAGATATTTCTAGTTTTTAGGGGTGTACAAAACCGAATTGAATAATATGAGATCCCTAAGTTTGAATCAAAGTTCGAATATTAAAAAAAACTTTTAGTTTGATAAAAAATATTATACTTTGAATGCGTATGTAAATTCAAGCATAGAATATAATTTACAAAATGCTATATTTTAAACATAATTTAATGTGTTTCATCTTAAAATTATAAATTAAGTACTTATCACCTAATATAATTTAATTATTCCAGATTTTTTTTTTTTTTGCAAAGCTTCATAATTTTTGAATCTGAAATTTTACTTTTGAATCGAAGTAGAAGACAAAGTTTTCCACAACCCTTCTAGTGTGTAGTATCTTTTGTGTTTTAAAATCAAATATGCTTATCTATTCGGCATTATATAAGATCTAATATAATTAGGGGTTTGCAAGATCATGTTTTTCATTCAAGTCGAACTTGAGCCAAGTATTTCAAAAAACTCCTGAGTTTGAGTATATTCATAATTTGTTTATTTTAAATGTAAAATAGAATATTTAAAATGTCACAAGTCAAAACAAACATAAAATGTAAATATCACATCTTGAAAATTTGAGATTTTAAAATATACGAAAACAACTTAAGTTATTGATATAAGAACTACACTCATTTTTATAACTATTAAATACATTTGAAAAAAAGTTTAAAAACTTAAATATAGAGGTTTTTAAATTATAAATAACACTTTAAAACAATAATTAAATGGTTTCAACACTCATGTCTTTGAAGACATTGAAATTAAACTAACAATTACAATTTAACTCATAAGAAAACATAAGAATCCCAACAGTTAGAAATTTGAAATGTTCCATATTTTGTCTATTAGTCCTTAGTGTAATAATCGTGCATGATCAAATCCTCTGTTTCAATTCCATACCTCCATGAGCAGTTGCAATATATCTTCTAAATTTTAATTCATTGTATGTTATATGAAGGAAATGCAAGATTATAGCTGTCACGTCAAGGTCACAATCATTACGGGTTATGGCGCACCATCCCTCAAATTAACTTATTTCACATTGTTATATCTATCATTATAATTGAATCAATTTTTCAAATTATACCCGCTGTATTGACTTCAAATATTTTAAATATGTCAACTCTATTTTTTATTTTTTTTTACTTCACTTTGCCAACTCAACAAGTGATAAGCCTCGGTGCTCTACTGAACTTACTGACTGCCGTGGATCAACAAATACTTAAGAATAAAGAATATTTACTAATGCCAAGCTCAAAAGCTGTGTGTTCATAAATAAAAATTATTTGGAATATGCCAAAAAGCACTTGATTGAAGAAATAAAAGTGGTGGACAACTAGTCTCCAGCTAAAAAGATCAGTCAGTTATTGATTATCATAATCATGGTCTGTTATCAATCATCATAATAATCACAAAAACTGTTTCTAGCCTGTGACCGAGTCAGTTTAGTCAAATGCCTCCCTCCATTTTCTTTTATCCTTCACCATTCTTCCTCCTTTAATTGTTTCCATTCTTGTACTCTCACTTAAATGATTTCTGTTATCTGCTCCTTCCATCTCTACTATTTCATGTACCCTTGTACTCCCCCGCTTTCCTGGATAACTTCACCTAGTATGATGTCTACAGTTATTTTGTTTATATAATTTTTATTTAAAATTTCTATTTATGTTATTAATTCAAACTAATAAACTTTCATTTAGTTAAAATAATGGTTTGATTAAGTTAACAACTATTTCTGGTGAATTGACAAGACTTGTATTATCAAAAATGGTTTTTGCTTGATTTAAAACAATATATATATGCCCATTCCTTTAAAACTAGGAATGACAATTTATAAAATAGTAATTTTTACCGAAATAAGAACTCAGGGAATCAAACATATATATACACACACATATAAATAAGTAGATGTTTGCTTTCCTGAGTTCTTATTTAAGTAACCCCCCCCCTGCCCATATATATATATATATAGATGTTTGATTCCTTAAGTTCTTATTTAGGTAAAAATTACAAGCTTACAAATTGTCATTACTAGTTTTAAAGGAATGGGCATATGTGATATTTTATTAACGGTGATTAATATGATTTATTAGGGATCTTTTTCTTGATATAAATTAAAAGTGAATTGTGTTTCCATCTAATTGTTTGATGTTTTTTTATTACTTAGGACTTTTTAGGTTTTATTTGTATGCCGTGAAGTTAAATAAATAGCAGCCTATTTTTAATCTGAGGTTGGATACTTGGAAAAAGATTGAGATTTTAACCAAGCCATCTCTAATATATATATATATGATGAAAGCTTGATAGTCACAGTGCAATTATAGCTAGACACAAGTGATACAGTGGAAACATGTCAACTTCCATCTAAAATACTTTCTACTTGACTTAGTAATTATTTTATGATGAAGATTAAGGCATAACTAAGCCATGGATTTAAAATGGTTTAAAATAAGAATAAAAGGTGTGTTTTTTTAGTTTAGTTATGTTTACAACTTTCTGTTATGAAAACAAAAATTCCTTTTTCATGTTCAATCCTGCACACTAAATTTTAACACACTTTATTGTAACAAAATTGTATCCTTCAAATACTATATTTAACTTCTTAAGTTGTTAATAAAAACCTTGTTTTAATTAATTAGATTATGTGACATTTCAATAAACCATGATTACTACTCAAATTGAGCAATGAAATTCCCCAACTTTTTCCTAAAATTCCCTGACTCAACAGTATGCGACACCCTTCTACACCCCCCTGTCCCATTCTTTTGGTTAATCTTTTTTTTAATGAATAATAATAAGTTTTAATTAGAGATGGGCCACTCGAATCTTCGAATCCACCAAATCCTGACAAGTATTCGAGATTTGAGGATCTGGTGTTATATTGGATTCGATGGTCGGATCGTTCACCTTATAAACAAAGCATAACTTTTAAATTTTGAATTTAAAAAATACTAAGTTGAAAAGCACAACTTAATCCATAATCATTATTTTGTCGGACAAAAGAGATAAACATGAATAATTTTTTTTTTAAATAATAATGGCTAGGTGTGGAAAATGGATGTAACCGTTTCAGCGCATGCTTACTTCTGAAACTTTCACCTCATGAACAATCTTGTAAATATTTTAGTGAGCTCATTAAAGCTCTTCGAAAACTGAAAATCAAAACTAGAATTACAAATAAACTCGAAATAAATAAAACAAATTACAGTTTTTTTTAAAGAGAAATAAAAACACATTAAACACGATACACAGTCAGCCACCATGACATATATGTTTACTCGCCAGAGGCCAGAGTGATGATTAAATAATCATGACTGTTAATTCATACTACCCAACTGGTTTTAATTATCTACAACTGTGCAAATAGCCCAAATTTATTTCATACGATCCTTAAGTTAGATATTATTTTGTTAAGCTTCATGAAAAATAAATGCTGTCGACAGTTAAGACACCGATAAAACTTTCGAGTTTTAAGAATCAAATAACGACTTGATAATTCATAATTTGTTTTTAAATTGATTTTAACTAAGGGTTTATTATTTTTTTCAAATATGTTATCAAGGTAATTGTAAAAATATTCAAAAGCAGTCTTGCCTACTAAAATAGGAATGAACATATTGCAAGAGTCAAAAATATGTTCGTGTTTTAAATAGAATATATTTTTAGAAATTGATATATCACAAGAATCTAATATATTTTATGTTTTCTACGCGAAGATAGATAATAGATATAAAATAAAATAATAATACATACTTAGGCATTATTGAGTTCATTATTTCCAATGTATGTTTAATAGTTAAGCATATTGTTTTTTTTAATCTGTTTGTATTTTTATTTTAGCTTTCTAATTAAATAAATTATAATACCTCAAGATCATTAAAATTTGATCAAAAAATAACTAGGCCTAATCTGTTTATGAGTCTAAATTGTTTAATTTGGCTGGATTTTAACCAGTATTTTGCGAGGGATTGTTGGGGTTGATTAAAATTGAAAGCATGATTGAAATACATTTTAATTTACAGCTTAAGCCTGTATTTTGTAATATAGGTCTATATGTAAATAATTAAAATCTCTAACAATCTGCTAGGATTCGGATTCGATATTCAAAAATAAAATGTATATTTGGATTCAAGAATTTAAAAAGAAGACAGTTTGAATCATATTGTAAGTTACTGATTTAATGATTATTATATTTCATACATTGATTAAAACAACATTTATCCCGTATTTTGTTGTTGTAAATTACCAAATTCCTGACTTATTCCCATTTTTTTTTTACCACTTAAATTTCCCAGCTAATTTGTTTTCCCTGATGGTAAGAAAGATGAACAAAAAGGCAGATAGATGTAAGCATTTAATGTACCTTGGTACGGTCTATGATATGAAGGTAGTAGGAGACAGGCTTCCCAGTCCATGACACTGACCCGCGTAGTGGGGACATTTCAGACACGTGCATGATGGTCCCAATATCTGAAACACATCAAGTACTTCACATTATTATGTACAAGTCGATAGCCCTCATTTAAAACACATTCAAATGGACTCTTGGTATGGTTATCCCAACAGGATAGAATAGTGGATAATTATATTTAACATTGCAATTAAAGAGAGTCGAGTCAAATACAAACTCTTACGAATCCAAATCTCAAACACGGTGTCTACTGAGTTGGAAAAAACTAAAATTAGTGATTTTTTGGTTACCTTTTTTAACCACAAATATCCTTCAGTAAAATGATTGAACATTATATAATGAATATATATAGTCATAATGCAAACATTAACCTTGTCCTTGGTATCACAGTACAAACAATCAGGCAACTCGTGGCTAGCACATGGCATCATAGATAGTGTGTGACTCGACATTTGACACATTGTTGCAACTACGAGAAATTCAAACAAAAATATTTTCATGACTTTATGACAAAAATTTTGAAAATTCATTACTTTTCAGGGACTACATAAGTTTATTTTCTTACCAAAAACTTGACATAAAAAAGGTTGAAAATGAATAAAAAATACATCCCTGAAAGATAAAAGGATAGCTTTGTCAACTTAGTAAAAAACAACATAAAAATGAATAAATCCTTACCAACTTCAAGTTTTTCGGAGCAATACATTCTACAGATGGAACCAAAAGTAGAAAAAAATTCATACTATTACTGTCCCTATCATTCAGCTTCATAAATAAATTGTTAAAAAATGAAGTGTGGCAAAACAAACCCATAATTTACCCCCGTAAAAAAAAGGTAAACCTAGTTTATATGAAGCTAAATCATACTCTCCATTTGAGTTCTAAACAATATCGTTAAATATTAACCAGCACCAAGAACCTTATGTTTATTTTCTAATTGTCATTAATACAGGTGAAACTATCTATACTAAATACTTACAATACATTTTAGATTAAAATATAAATGCATTTACAAGACCATTGATTTCAGCCAGGTAAAAACATTTATGAATTTGTCTGAAACATACGGCAACTATTTATAGGTCGAATAAGTATGTGTTTGTTGCCATATGCGAATGAACCTAGTGAGTGAATGGTCATCCACGTGAGGAGGTGGCTCAGTGTCGCAAATCCATCACCGACCAATACCCACAACTCACTGACTCATCGCTATACACCCACCGTACACACTTCAGCATTTCACCTGCAACAACATTACCAACTTGAAAACATGCATGTTCTTTTCTTACACTTCTCCTTACTAGCACGTTTGACCATACACAATCCAATAATTTGGGAAATTTCAAACTTAGTCTGAAATAGTCACCTTAAGGGCTTTTTTGGAAGAAAATGGGAAGAAGAGTACCTAATTTTCCTTTAAGTGCAATGGTACTGTCTGTTAGCAAACTACTTCAAATAGGGAATCTTTGGTAAATATACACTTGGAGGGATATTTTAGTTTTTCCAAGTTAAGAAAGAGATTCATTTTGATAACATTTGAATAAGTATTTGAATGCTGTGACTTGTAGTACAAATACAATTTTCTAATGTTCAAATGTCTTTTAAAATACATATTCAATATACCTATGAAAACATACACATGCATTCTTTATCACGAGAAGGAATGGCGTCTTTCAAATCACACAGGAAAGAATGTGTGTTAGTGGGCGTTGCCACATGCCACAATTGAGTGCAGGAAGGCACGTGATGCTTGTTCCTGTGGAGTGTCATGTCCTCTACTGTTTTGGCTGTGCCATGCCATGACACATGCTTTTACCTGGACTTTGTTTACTCTGAGTGTTTTAAGTTTACACTGTATTAATTAGAAGTGTGTTAGTTGTATGAAACATGATTGACATTTGTCAGACTAATGAAAAGTTTTCAACAAATTTATAGATCTTTATAAGTCGCACCCGGCATTATGGACAGTGAAGTATAAAGAGTATGTGAATATAAATTTAAAAAAATGACATATGACACTTAACGCAAAGTGGACCCAAAAACCATTGATATTTTGTGGAGGGGGTGGGGGGAAAAGAAGCAGAAAGGGTCTCTTTGCAAAAACGGGGCTAAAAAATTTACCTGTGGTTTTTACTCTCAACTAGCTATTTTTGCCCCAGATACAACATATTTTCCGGTTGGTTTTAACTGAGACATTCCAATAACAGCACAGGCTTTTTTTTTTCTGTCACCCATTCTCCTAGTCATTTCACTATAAACGCCATTGGATAACAGAATCATGTTGTCAATTTATAGACGACACCGTGCCATATCAGATAACACGATACATTAGTTTTGTCCATACACAGTCTTTCCCTTGAGAACAAAACATCATGTCCAATCACACATGATTACTTGTGGCCATTTCTTGTGTGCAGGCGAGTAAGGTTTTTTCCATGCATTCTTCTTTTTGGTTAGCTATTTGTGCCATGCCAAAGTGCCATTTTTTCTCGAGGGAAAGAACATGTGTGTTCTGTATTTTATCCAGTCTTTCTTGAAAGTAGAGAAATTTGGTTTTGGGAATATTTAATATATTTTATTTGACTTAAATATTGATTAAAAAAGTGTACTTGCCTTACTATTGTTATCGAGTACTTTTATAACTGTGTTGATACTTTATATTGAACATTGAAAAGAGAGTAGAAGGCCTACACACTTACCAGAAAATTGTAGGCCTCAGCAGGTTCACAACTAAAAACACAACACACTTGTGAACTTTGAGGCATACAGTTTGTAGGCCTTGCCCTTCTATCCTCTTTTCACTGCTTAATTTAAACCATAGTATGTTGATACTTTGACAGGCATCTTAAGCAATGACAAAATTACTACAGAAAATTTACAAATGGAATATAACCTTTTCGCATGGAAATTATTATTTAAGACTACTTAAATAAATTTAATTCCCTAAAACAGCTCATTTTAAAGAGAAATTACCTTATATAAACAAACAATTACTTATTTATAAATATAGATATCCAGTTAGTGTTTATAATTGGAGGATTTAAACATGTAACAGGTAAAATTTTGAGTTGGAATAGATTTAAATTTGAGAAATATTATTTAGATTTAATTGTTACCAAGTGGGCAGAGAAGATCTTTGAGGTTGGTCACTAGATGGCCACAACACACTTAACCTGATGTATTATTACTTTTTTGATGACTAAGACCTATTATATTGTTTGCGGCATACATTTAATTATTATCAAGAGTGCACATGATTCAGTGAGTAGTGCATCTGTCTACTGAGATAAAAGTCCAAGATTTGAGTCCTGGAATTACTCCTTTCCCTTTTAGTGATTAATTAATGGCAGGTATTGTGTGAAGCAACTGTTCTAGAATTAAGTTAGTTTGTAAGTCATGTGTTGGTATAATCAGTAATTTTATTCATAGAATGTACAGTTGATACCCCAAAATAAATAAATACTAATTCACCTAAATAAATGAACATGATATTTAATAGTGCAATCAAAGTTATTTGGATTAACATTTTGTTTTTTTACATTTATAAGTTCTACTACTCATTCTTGAAACTAGTGTGAAATTATTGCAATATTCAATTAGTGCCTAATTTTAGATTAATTAGCCTATAAAGAAGGGATGATCTTGCAAGATGTGTTATCCTCCGTGGCGGAGATGACCTTGCAAGATGTGTTAGCCTCCGTCGCAGGGATGGCCTTGCAAGATGTGTTAGCCTCCGTGGCAGGGATGACCTTGCAAGATGTGTTAAGCCTCCGTGGCAGGGATGACCTTGCAAGATGGGTTAGCCTTCGTGGCAGGGATGACATTGCAAGATGTGTTAAGCCTTCGTGGCAGGGATGACCTTGCAAGATGGGTTAGCCTTCGTGGCAGGGATGACCTTGCAAGATGTGTTAGTTAGCCTCCATGGCAGAGATAACCTTGTGAGATGTATTAGCCTCCATGGTAGGGATGACCTTGCAAGATTTAATAGCCCCATAGTAAGGATAACCTTGCAAGATTTAATAGCCCCGTGGTGGGGATGACCTTGCAAGATTTAATAGTACTGAGACAGGGATGATCTGGCAAGATTTAATAATCTTGTGGTAGGGTTGACCTTGCAAGATACAAATATGCAGTGAAGTGGATTTTGTATATATCTCTTGCTTACCCGCATTCATTTGGAAATATCCTTTTTCCAGGATTATTTTCTCTGACTTCGGGATCCCGCACAGGCCTATCAATTTTAGCAAAGAATAGATCTCAGTATGGTTCTGACAATCATGCCTACCTTTAGTTAACCAAAGTAATAGAATTAAATCATATCAATCATTGTTACTAAAATCAATAGAGTTAATCTTCAAATATGGAGTTTTTTTACCCCTGAAAATATTGTTTTCTCTTGGAATAGACCAAAATTATAAATTGTAATTAGCCTGTGGATACTAGAATAACCTGAAACTTTATAATCTTTTACTAACCTTGTTCTCTTGTTTACTAGCCACATAGCATTAATCATTAAGTTTTGCACACATACGTAATAATAATAACATGCCAATGGGGAAGAGATGAGGAAGGTACAATTTTGGATAAACCATTCTTAGTACACCTGACCGAGATTTGAACCTTGACCTTCCTACCCCCAGCCTATCTGAATAAATGCAATTCACATTTAAAAAGTGGGCACACTGGTGCTAATATTATTATTGTGTTGTCTGTGACAGGACATTTTCTATTAAATTGAAATATATTTAAATATTAGCTTGGAAATAGTTAATATAAGTTTAGTTTTATTTCATCATCATCATTATCATCCATCTTCCTCTATCCTTCTACCATTCTTCCTCCTTTAATGACTTGCATTCTACTTCTCTCATGTGAACAATTTATGCTATCTGTTCCTCCCATTTCACCTTGCACTCTCACTCTTGCTTGGAAAACTTCATTCTTAATCCTTTTTATCCTCGTGACAGCTAACTTCACAAACTTCATTCCCATGGTTTCCACTTTCCTAGTATCTCTTACATTCAATGTTAATGTTTCTGCTGCATGTGTGACAATGGGTACAAAGTACATCCTGTACAACACTTCAAGGACACTTTTTTTCTTCATAATAGATCTCTGTTACACACCTATAGAACAACTCTCCCTGCTGCCCTTTTCTTATTAGATCATCTCTACTCCCAACCTTCGCCCTAATCATGCTTCCAAGCTATTTTAAAATCTGTACTTTTCTCAGTACTACTCCATCCAACTTGATAAGTTTTACTAGACCTTATTGTGGATTAACACATTGGCTGAAAAACAAGCGCAAAACCAAAACGTGGTCAAGTGACAAGCTCTGAACCAATCACAAGATTTCTGCACCAGCGTGAACTGTTCTGCTAAAGTTCAACTCATCTCTACTCTGTCTGATTTGCCTGAGACCTTCAGCAGGTAAGAACCAATCAAATCTCAAAAACAACCATCTCAAATGAGTGTGCATGTGTATTTGATAAAGCATGCGCAGTATAGCCAGAGCAAGCAAGACAGCTTCATTTGCCATTAAGAGGAAATTTGAAATAACCCGTTAATGGAAAGCGTGTGTATCGATGTAACTGGTTGTGCCACGACACAGCAATATAGTTTGAAAACATCCATGTGACAATGATCTAAAATATATGTTTGTCAACTTGAAAATAAAATATTTTGATAATCAGCTGTTTTACGTTCGCAGTGCAATGCATCATTGGTCAACATACATTTCTTCTAGCATGGCAATTGTTGCACTGCTCAAGCAGATTCTGCTTTTTGTTTTTGGCGAGTATGTGAAACGAGCTTTATCCTATTCCTTGTCATCACCATCACTTCACATTTCACACTTTACACTTCACCATGCTGGGTTTCATTCCACACTCTTTCACTTCCTAATTCCATTATTGTAGTAGTTCCTGTACCTCCGCTTCATTCTACCCCCATTCCATCAAGTGATCAGCAAATATCATGGCTTTCATTCTTTCCTCCATGGGTTTTCCTGCCACTTTATTCATGACCATTTCCATTACCATTACAAATAGTAGTGGTGAGAGGGCACTTTCCTGCTTCACTTTAGTTTTTATTTGGAGCCACTCTGTCCTTCCGATCTCTGTCTTAACACAAATCCTGTTATCCTCATACATACTTTTCCCTATGATTACAAATCCTCTTTCCACTCCAGCCTCCTCCATTGCTTTCCAAACTTTATTTATATACACAATATCATATGCCTTTTTCACATCAATAAATACAGCATAACCTCATTATAATGGACCCTTTTCTGACAAGTTTTACATTTCCAAGCAAACAATTAAACATCAAGATCGGTGTGCGTAAACATGGATGCACTGCATGACTCACACCGCTCACCAGTCAGACAGCCGAGTCAATGTCTGAAATTCCATGAATTGCTGCTCATGTCAGCATCTGCAACCGGTTCTGTTTAGTTCAGTATTCATCAGTTATTGGTCGCGCGCACACACTTATCAATTTTTATTAACTATCCTTTGAATCATCTTGTTAAGTATAAGCCTAATGTAGGATATAAACGTAAACATGATAAAATGTCAGTGATATAAAAACTTGAAAAAAGAGTTTCAGTGTTTAACATTTGTGCTGAGTACAGAATAGCCTAACAAACCGTATCTGATATTAAAAAGGCAAAAAGGGACATTCTTGTAACTTTGTTTTAAGTTTAATGTAGAAAAAGAAAAGAATGAAGTTATTATTATTAGCACCGCGTCTTACTACCCGTTCGGGTTATACGCACTTATGCTAATGTGTAATGGTAGGGTGATTGTGAGATGAAATGGAGGACCTACAGTTTAACGTGGAATCCGAACCACGGTGGAGGCCTGGCATTCCCCACATTCAAAGAGTGAAGTTAAACGTATGCTGATACCTACTCTTGTTACGCTGGATGATACAATATACAAGTGTTTTCTCAGCTTTGTTCATCTGGGCTAGCTGTTCATGAAATAGAAACGGAAGCAGCTGCTGAAAAACTGTCCAAGCACATGAGAATTGAACAATTTAAAGCGAGTTTGTGTTGGTTGTTTGGATTTCATCGACACCACAACATTTCAAACAAGAAAATTTGTGAGGAATTTTTGAGTGAAGATTTTGAAGCTGTTGAGCCATTTAGAAAAAAGCTGAATGATGTGATTAAAAATGCAAGTTATCAGTTGAGCCAAATTTTAATTTTGATAAAACTGGTTTGTTTTGGAGAAATCTACCTGACAATACACAAGCTTCAAAAGCTGAGAAAACTATGCCTGGCAGAAATATAATCTAGGAGTCTGTGTCAGCTTTGCTATGTGCAAGTGCAGATGGTACCATTTGCTTAAAATAGTTATCGTCGGTAAAAGAAAAAATCATAAGACACTAAAAGATGTGCTGGACAATCTTCCAGTTACTATTAAAGTTCTGCAATGCATGGCTTACAAATGAAATAACAGATAATTGGTTTACTTCCAAAGGCTTTACCAGTGATTAAAAAAGACCAGATTTAACATTTAAAAAATTACAGAAAATGAAGTAAACGCCCTGGTTCTTTTAGGTAATGCACCAACACACACTGATGAGAACAAACTCTGCAGTAAATATAAGTTGATCAAGTTTATGTTACTGCCACCCAACACAACATCAGTGTTTCAATCCATAGACCAAGGTGTGATCTGCACTACAAAGCGGCTGTATGAAACGAAATGTCTTGGTGATATCCTAGAGGTTGAAAAGCTATCCGCTGATGAATAAGACAGAAAGGGACAAAAGACTCTTTAAAATTTATAGTCATACAACATTCGATCCACGATTAACAACTTTGCTAATGCTGTGAAAGAAATCAAACAATCAACTTTGGTAACAGCATGGAAAAAGCTTTTGGATAATGAAGTAACAATTCCAGAAGTAGAAAATTGTGATACAGATGACTACTGTGACACACTGTAGAGAAGTGAAGAGAAATCAGTTTCGTTGGATGATGTGTAGGCCTGGCTTGAAGCAGACGAAGATGACCCTGGCTTCCAGATTTTGAATGAAGAAGAAATTGTCACCAGTGTAGCTGAATAAGCAGAATCTTCGGAGGACGAGGAAGAAGAGGTAGGAGACACTACTCAGCCTACAATTAAGGTGAGCGAGGTGAATAACCATTTAAATTTTGTTATTCAATATGTTGAACAATCGACAAATGAAAATGTGTTTGCATATTATGAACACGTATGGCACCTCCGTCAGTTTATTAACTGACGAAATAAGCAGCAAACAAACCCAGCAGAAAATAAATATTTTTTTTTTCAAACCAATGAATGTAAGCAACCAACATGAGCCAGGAACTTCTTGTTCTAAAGATTAATGCAGTGTATACATACACATCTTTTTCTATTCAACCTATGTTGAAGACTTTTTTTTTATATATAACACTTTTTATAGCTAACTACTGTACTTTTAATTATGTACACCCTGGTGCATTACACCCCTATAAGGATTATTTGTTATATACTGGACTTTCATTAAAACGGACCACCTTCAGCCCATATTAGTCTGTTATGAGGCTCTACTGTACCATTACCAAGTCTTTCCCAAATTCATACCTTCTTTCAATCAGCTGTCGTATAGGGGTGATAACGTTTATTATAGACCTTTACTTTACATCCATCACAATTACCAGCCTTTGCCCAGGTCAGTTTTTTAGTCATGCAATATATTTTTCCCCTACCGGCTGGCTAGGCCTGCCATAGCTTCATATGACTTATAATCTATCTTTAAACCTGGACTGGCACAACATGTATTTCCCGGCCATTAATTTATAAATGTGAAAGGGCAGAACCATATTTTCATCAATTATAAATGTTCGGCCATGCCGGGAAACAAACCTTGGAGCCTTAGCTCAGTAGGCAGACACGCTACCGACTGAGCTAAGGTGTCGGATATATTATAGACCTCTGTTCCCTAAATTCATGCTATTCCTCTCTTCACCTTCCTTTCATTTTATTTTCCAGTATATTTTCAAGAGGAGTTGTAATGAGAGGGAAAAGTATGTATGAGGTTAAAAAGCGTTTTGTTAAAGAGAAAAAAGGTTGGATGGAGTAGTTCCGAATAAAAAATGGAGTGAAGCAGGGGAGCGCCCTTTCACCACCACTATTTTTAATGGTAATGGAAATGGTCATGACCAAAGTGGCAGGAAAACTCAAGGAGGAAAGAATGAAAGCCATGATGTTTGCTGATAGCTTGATGGTATTGTTGGAGGGGGGG
>CABFOV010002364.1:68860-87242 GCA_902141375.1 Timema poppense | reverse complement strand
TCCATCCACTCAATAGAGCATTTTAGTAGATGAACCTTGACCTGCAAGAAGATGGGCAGTGCCTTCTAAATGTTCTTTAATGCCTTCTTTTACTTTGTTATTATTATTATCTATGATGTATATATGATCTGTACTATTGTTTACAAAAATGAACAAATACTCATGAACAAATTTGCTTTGTGTTTTAAATATGTACAAGATATGGAAACCATTAATTGATGTCATAATACCCTTTAACAACAAATCCGCCAATACTAAACAAAACCTCCACGCTCACAAGAGCAACCTCTGATACACTAAAAGGTTTCAAATGTACAGCCTTGCCACATGAGCCAAGCAGTTATGTTCTGAATCTAATGAGTTAGCTGAATATTGTGAGCAATTCTACCCAGTCACCTAAAGCAGATCTCAAGCCTTTCATAGTCAACCAAATCTCCAGGCAGTCTCCAGAGACAGCAATGAGCCTCCGATAAAATATGAATATATCCCTCTCACAACACAATACCATCCTGGTCCACACACATAATAAACACCATCCTTAAAAGTGTCTACAAATTCCTAAATATTTTTAAAACTTTGTCTATTGGCAGCAGTGTAAAGTGTGAACTGTGTTGTTCTTTTCATTGTAAAGACCATATTGTGTTCGTCCCCCTTTTATGTGTTTCTATCCACCTTTCCTATACCTTCTTCCAAATATAATAAAACAGAGTTTAGTAAGGAGAAATAATATTAATTTGTGAATCAATTAATGTACTATGAAGTTATCAAATTATAAATAGTAATAGATGGAGTTGTATTTACACTATACAAGAAATAAATAAAATATCAAATAGGTAATTAATATCATGAAAAATGAGTCAAAACATATTTTAAGAACCTTTATAACAAAAAAGAATATATTAAAATTAGGACATTACAGTTAAGATTATTAGGCTCATGAATCAATGGTAAGAAAATAATTATAAAGAGAATTTTATAACTTAATATATTATTTACTTGATATTTTAGAGAACTTAAACTGATAATGGTGTATGTTAACTTAGTAATTTTATTGAAACAGATGGAAATGGTAAAAAGGTAAAGTTTACAAATGAAATGATGATTCGTTGTAGGAAATCCCTTTCTTCTTATGATGTTCCTTCATGAGCATCCATCATTTTACAACTAGTTTTGATGTAGTCCTTAGCTCTTTAATAAAGAAACACAGACAAAATATGGTTACATCACAATGCAATTGATAGATTGATTGTCTGTGTTTCTTTATTAAAGACCTGAGGGTGATGTATTAACTAGTTCTAACTAATATCTGTTTCAATTAAATTACTAGGTAAACATACATCATCAACACCAATTTAAGTTCGTTATCAGGTGAATAATATATTGACCTGAATGATTATATCAGAACACGAGAATTTCTATGAGCGAGAGCAAAAGGGCCTGCCAATTTTGCTGGGAAAGGTAATTTCACATACCTTCCAGGGTTATTTTACATGCCACACTTCCCTATGAAAGAAGTTGTTCTACAGATTTTTTCATTCAAAAAAATCTGTCGACTCGAGCTGGGTTTGAGCCCATGAACATCAGGTCTTGAGGCGAGTATTTAACCTCGAGATCACAAAGATTGACCATTATTTTTCATATAAATAAAATGATTGCATTTTTACAGAAAAATATCATTTTACTCAAACAATAGAATAATAGTGCTTTTGGTGACCTGGCGGTCTAGGGGTAAGGTATCAGACTTCTGTGCTGGGGGTCCGAGATTCAATCATTGGTTCCGGCATAGATTTATCTGATTGCCAAACCCTTCCTTCACCTCTGACAAAATGTGTATTAATCACATCTTGTGAATGTATGGAATGCCAGGCCTCCGCTGTGGTTCAAATGCCACGTTAAACTGTAGGTCCTTCATTTCATCTCAAAATCACCCTACCATTACATATTAGCTTAAGTGTGTATAGCCCAAACAGGTACTAAGACGTGGTGCTAATGATGATGATGATAATAATAAAAATCATTATAAATAATAATTAATAATAATAATGAAACAAGATGACAAGGAAATAATATTAATAAAATAATTAGGAAGTTACAAACATTGATCTCGTATGACAATCATAATATTATTTTTTTAAGCTTTTTATATTCAGAGGTACAACAAAAATAAAAAATAATTAAAATAAATCAAATTAATATCAAATAAATTAAAAAATAAACTTTAATTAAACTAACCTCATTCATGGTGTCCATAGCTGTCTTAATTTTTGTTAAATCTTTCATTACAATTTATTAAAGGTACTTTGATATAGTTTTGGTCAAGATGATTAAGTTTATGCTGATAAGTATGAATAGTTAATTTTGGGCTGCGTGGGATTAGAACCAAAAGCTATTCTTTCTCCAAGTTTCTCTAATTTCATCTAGATAGTATACAATCCAATTACCTTTATCATTACTCTTACAAACAACAACAACCAGAAAGTCATTGTTGTACTTTTCAAAGTATTCTCAAATATATTGTTTAGTTTCTTTAACAAAATTCAAATATAATCATGTAAAAACGTCCCGTTCCCATTTGAGTTAAAAAAGAGAGAAGGCCTAACTAACATGATTTTCTGTCCTAAGATCCAAGTACGGTAACATAATGCATTATATTATAAAACTGGTATAAATATTCAATCAGCTCTTATTATAATAACTCTGGTAATTTGCTGAAAAAAATCATACTTATATTAATATTTATATAAAAAAACAGGATTAAAATAATGATTTACTTGCTATCAACAAGAAGAGCATTTTCCAATAAAATAGTCATCATTTCTTATTAAGGAAAACCACCCACAGTGCACCCGACCGGGATTGAACCCCGGCAGTCTAACCTAACATAAGACTAGCACATTAGACCGTGTGGCCACTGAGGCGGGTATTTATACTCAAAGAGTTGTATATAAAAGGCTATCATTGTAAATAGAAATATTAGTTGACCACAGCATTCCCTTCTCCCCTTTCCAATCATTGTAAAAGTTTCTGCACCTGTTGTATGTGTTTAGTAAGAAAGTCGCTCAAAGAGAGACAGGGATAATAACTATGTGGTGGGAGAACCTTTACATTAATGTTGCTATGGGAGAGAGCCGCTGAACTATGTGTAACCAAATAGCCAGCTACAGTATGTTTTTATGTTGGGCCTGGAAAGGTTTTTTGTGGAAACGGTAAATAATTTATGTAATTTTTAAAATCTCATTAATTTTTTTGATAACAACTTTTTTAATATCAATTGTTTGGATTGTTTTTATTTATTTTAACATATAGCATAAAGCTTGTTATTTTTTTTAAATTAATGGTTAGAAATAAATATTTTTATTTTTTTCTCAATATTGTTCATTTCTATAAATATAGAAGAAAAATTTTAAAAAAGTTGGTGAATTGGTATTATAGTCTTTGAAATATTCTTTCCTTTAAATTAACCTGTAGTATTAATATGGACAATTTAGCTCCTGCTGACTCTTTAAGTTTCAACATAAAAATAAAAAATTAGTAACAACAAATAGCAAGAAGAAATTTAAATGACACAACATTCAATTTCATAGGAGCCAAACCTTTTTGCAAAAAAATATGATAAAATCCAAACAACTTTTATTTAGGGGTCATTTGTTTTATCGTCAATGACAGTGAGATCAAGGGTTCAAATCTCGGTCGGGTGTACTGAGGTTTTTCCAAAGTGGTTTTCCACTCCCCCTCCAAGCAAATGTGGGTACACTTCCTTTAAACTCAACCTTAATTCTAATTAACGTCATTAGCACATGTGTATAACCTGAACAAGAAGTTAAACACGAGAATAAGAAAATTTGTTTTATAAATAATGAATGGTAGAAAATGTAGGCCTAAGTTAATCCTACATTATATGACCAATCATGTTACATGAATAAGAGTTTATTTTTGAATTTTTCCTTATACAAAAAATTGTTTGTAGCCATCTTATAAGCTCAGTGTAGAAAAGTTATGGAAAGCTAAAATATTTTTTTGTAAGCCAAATAAAAATTATTCACCTTAAATTGTGAAGTTTATAGAAAATTTTCTTATGAGTGATGCAACCGTTTACCTGCTGAACATAGAAAGAGGGAGAACCAGTAAACCAGCGGGCCTGTTGTGCCCCCGTCTCATGCGAGCCATTCACCAGAATAGAGGCATTCTCCACGGGGGACCATAGCTGCTGAGGTACACTACCGGGCAGGGGCAGGTTCAGCAGTGGGTAGCTATAAAGCAAAAAACACTCACTAGCTCACATTCAGAGGTTATTTCCCCCTTTTAAATGTGAAGCTATTTTCCGAAGCATGAAAATAATTTCACTATATGAATTTATTTAGAACTTCATTAAAACATGAGGCAATAATACTATTTGGATAGAAAGACAGTTATAAAATTCTTCATCCCATAGCCAATAGATGGACAAAATTAAATTTCAGCATAAAATAAATTTGAGTTATGTTAAATTTGTCCCTTTTGTTTTTCATGATAATAACTAGAAGTACTGAACATTAGTTAATTAGAAATCTAATCTAAGATAACAGGATAAGGAGAGTGATTTTTTTAACAATAACAATGATCAACAATCACTTAGAAAAATAGGATGGAAAAGCACATTTAACTAACTCAATTTGGAATGTAATCATAAGTCAGCCCACTATCTATGCAGTCAATGGTGCTTGTCTGATAAGAAAAGTAAATGAAACATTTAAAATAGGTTGTTAGCTGAAAAGGTTTTAGAATTCAATTTTTAGTTATTTAAAGTTGAGTTAAGCACATCTTGTGATAGGGGAGAGTGTAATCTAGCATGAAATAACCAAGACATCTGATTAAAACAGAAAAAGAATATCTTGACAATCAATAATGAACATATGTGAGCTATTTAATGTCAGAGGTCAGTATGTCAACAAACTTGCCTAAAGATTTGTTTATGGGTCAATATTTCTAATCTTATCGGTATTTGATTAGAGGATTGGCTAAGCACTTTCAGAATGTCATGCAATGTGACAATGAGAAGAATGGAAGAGAGACTGGAGAGTTTGGAAAAATAAGAACTGCCACATAAAATGTTTTGGACATTTATACATTATTTTGTAAGTTATAAAACAAAAAATTCATGATTTAGTGAATATTTAAAACAAAATTAAATTTATAATGGCTACATTAGACCTGCTTTGGTGGTTGAATGCTCTAAGAAGGTGTCACTTTTGCAATAAACTGGAATACTAATGATATGGAGTTGAATCTCGGTCAGGTGTTCTGAGGATGACTTTCTAAATGTCTTTCCACTCCCCCTCCACAAAATACAGGTATACTTCTTCTAGATTAAAACTTACTCATTCCTAACACAATAGAATAATAATTAATACACATATGCATAGCTCATACAAGTAGTGAGACGTAGTGACCAAAAAAAATTATGTTAGCACTTAAAGTAGCCAACTAGTTATGCTCAGTACTATTCTTTAAGTTTTTAGAATGTGTGAATATGTACGAGACTGTTGACTAACCGTAAAGATTTTCTGCAATCTTAAACATAGTTAATCATTAATTATCATACATTTATCAATGATTTCTCAAACACAAACTATGACCTGTCATATACAATATTCCATTTAGAGAATGATAGAAATATCAAACATGCATTGTAATACTATGAGAGAATATGATCTTTGCCCTTCCATTAATCCAGCAGGCCAGTTTGCGTTTACAAGGCTCGCCAATGACCTCTCCTCACCACACAGCATGATGGGAAGGTCAATGAAGTTACAAATGTTGTTGGAAGGAGGGGCCTGACAGAATAGGGTTTGGCTCCTTTACTTCATTCCATCCTTATTCCTGTTTGGGCGTGATGAAGTAAGGATCTATTGTTTCATCCTACTCATATCCTAAAATAGCACCAACTAATGTGCTAAGTGCATTCAATTCGGTAATATATGGAACCTTTGACTGTATGCATACTCCTGTAGAACCTCTAAGTGGTTAATTAAGTATTTTGGACTTGGAACTCTTGGTCCAGACAAAATTATTTATCTAATTGGAAAGTAGCTTCTATAGTTATGTAAAGTTAGCTTCCTAAAG
Organism: Timema poppense; assembly: GCA_902141375.1. Classification (NCBI taxonomy): domain Eukaryota; kingdom Metazoa; phylum Arthropoda; class Insecta; order Phasmatodea; family Timematidae; genus Timema; species Timema poppense. The sequence goes on along the minus strand of CABFOV010002364.1, from coordinate 81,140 downwards.
CATGGTGTATTGCTGCTATTTGTGTAATGTATGTATTTATATGAGCTCGCCAGCACTGGTCATTTAGGATATGTGAGACACTCACCAGCAAACCAACACGACCAAAAGAGCAAAAGTGATGACAGGAAAAGGATGACTTGAGCAGAACAAACCATGGGCATAGTAGAGCTGGCCCACACGCTCTGGGAGGCTTCTAGTAGGTTCATGGCCACTTCGAGAAACCATGACTAGTTTCTACCTCACACCCATATTGCTAAACAAGCAAAAAACATATTTTTTTAGCACCGCATCATACTACCTGTTTGGATTTTATGCTTAAAAACATAGTAGTAACAGCAAAACTTATTTTTGACAACAATTTTTTAAGCGATTAATACGAGCAAGATAGAGTATGCTTGGAATCACAAGATAAATCACATGTGTCTCGCCTACTTTTCCTCACTTGAAAGATTAAATCTTTGGAATCAAACTGACATATTTCAAAGGTGGCCAAACAACATATGAGGTTACTCATTTTAACAATAAATCTCACAACAAAGTGTAATATTACTTTATTTCGCATTCAAGTACAAGATATACAGTACCAGCCTAGTCATCGCTCCAATGCCAGAGCTTGCACTACCTGGCTACTGGTATGTGACACCAACCCTTCTGTCTTGATAAACACTAGGTGAGGGAGTATTGTCCCGTTATAACTGTAAGGGCAACATTCCCCCCCTACATGCTTGTTTGCAGTCAGCACTTGTCACAACAAAAGTATGGTTAATGCGTTAGTCAAAATTCTTGATATGAATGCCTGTGTTAATGAGTCAAGATGTATCTATAGAAGAACTCAGCCAGTGTAAAATATAGTAAACCTCGATCAAATGTTTCCTGATCTATCATTTTCCCAAATCCATCATTTAATTTCTATGGTTCCAGAACAAATACTATTAAAACAATAGAAATAAAACCAGCATCAATCAGTCCTTGAATTATTGTTTTCCCGCATCTATTGGTTGGAAATTTTAGTCCCCAATAATGTTAATCGATGAGTGATCGTTTTTAAGAAAGAGAGACACACACTAATGTTGGTACAATTGGTAGTAGTAACAGAATTTAGTGTTTATGGATTGTGGTGTATCAATTTGCAGATGCATGTGTTATAAGCTAAACAATGTGTGACCTACCCCCATCATTATCCCACACAAATAACACACAGAGGTAAGGACAAGATAGTTATAAATTTATTTCACAATCAACATGATACAGCTCAATGAGGGAGAGGAACATAAGAGTAAAAGCACTAAACAAGGATATAAGCCAGATGGGAAATAAGCCACAAGGATTACTGCCAAGGCCATGTGGGCACCAAAATAATAACAAATAACAGACGGCCCCTTATTTTTTAAACATCCCAAAATGGCGTCATCAGAGAATGACAATAAAACTCTAATAAATTGGTCTCCTATCTCACTATAATAAATATCTTTCATAATTAATGGCAAAGATCCAGCACATGCCCTAGCATAAAACATAAGGTGAGTAAAGATCACAAGTACCTAACCTAAACAAAGGTAGAGGCATTATAATAATACCTGGCAAAATATAAAGTTCAAAAGTCTAAGAATACTAAATAACCTAATGTTTTAACAATAAACGGAGTGCCCTCCGTAGATATATGCACTGGGTGACCCACGACCACACAAGAATTATCCTCCTTGCCGGCTCGCGGCCCCACATTTAAGCAACCTCTAAATGAAAACAAGGCGGTAAAAATAAACTATCTCAACCCTTAACAAATACTCTAAATAGGTCCTGGCGGCAAAAAATAAAGCTAGCATATCGTGGCTTTCACAGGTTAGTTACAAGAGATCACTAAACTTTCCGTGATGCAGAAATTAAAAGTATAAATTAAATAAATGGAGCCAGAATGGTTCTCCCTAAGTTAACATTGCCTTATGGGCAAAGAGAAATATACCTGATCATAGTAATTTATTATTCATAAATATATATATATATATATATTATGTACTGAAGTTCGAGACATTAAATTTTGAAAGATAAACATTTTAATACCAAAGCGAATTTTGAAAAGAGTGTCGAGCCTACTCAATAGATAGGCTTATCACCTTGTAAGCCCAGAGTGTAATGCATAACTATACTCTGGACTCTAACCATTATATACCCTACGGTTATCATGTGTTCCAGGGGTTCCAAAACACTTTTGAGAGCCCACAAGCATCGGTCACAAGCACAAATATTGTACATAGAAGGGGAGGGTCTCCCAACACAGAAGGCAGCAAGCCTCGAACTCCGGCTTAGTTGAATGTGGATTGTGTCGCGGAGTGCATCTCGGGTTTTTTGTAGATGAGTCGGAACGAGTTAACTGGGGCTGGCTAGGTGAGTGATACAACTTCTTCTGTGTCATGTTGTAACAAGGTTACAAATGGTCTTGAGGGGATGGAGGTAGGTGAGAGCTTCTTCCGACTGGGAAAGCTTTCACCGCATGTGTAAAGTCCTCAAAAGTGATTTTTATTATTATTAGTCATTGTTATCTTTTAATAAAAACATATTTTCACCCGGCTTCCTGTATATCAAGTTTGGACTTTAGAAGAACGACTGTGCATCATTGAAGAGGTGGAGAAAAACCCATCAGACAAGAGGATTGACATAGCCAAGCGACTAGGCCTTCCGCCATCTATTTTAAACACAGTTATTAAAAAAAAGAGGGGAAGTCACAGAGCAGGCTGATAAGTGTGGTACATCAGCAAAGAAGAGGAAGACAGGCACAGTGTCAAGCTACAGGGAGCTGGAAAATTTCCTATTTACCTGGTAACAACAGGCCAGAGCATCAAACATCTTGTAGAAGGGAGCATTTTGTGGGAAGAATCCCTCAAAATAGCTTTGACAATATGATTGAGAACTTTTTAGCTCCAGACAGTTGGCTCTCCCCTTTCAAGCAACACTATGGCTTGGTATTTAAGAAATTGTCTGGGCAGAGTGCTGATGTGTACACCAACAATACAGACCTCTGATTATAGAGACTTTCGAAGCTGCTGGAGGGGTACAAGGCTTGGTACATCTATAATACAGATAAAAAGGGTATAATTTTCAATTGCTTGCTAAACCAAACATTGCCATTGAAAATAGATACCAGCTATGGAGGAAAAGGTGTTAAAGAGCGACTGATGGTACTACTGTGCACAAACAGCGATGAACCAGACAAATGAGTGATTTTCAGATACATTTTGTGTGCTCTTGATGCATCATTCAGTGCACAAGAAAGGAAAATCCTTCTAGCTGTATGTATACAATTGTGCCGCTCATTCTCCAAACACATTCTTTTTGAGGAATGTAGAGGAAGTTCTTAACCCTCCTAACTGCACCAGTATCATACAACCTCTTGATTTGGGTATGAATAAGTGTTTCATGCAGGTGTGCAAGAAACAGCTAGTGCAGAGAGCTGTATGTCTGATGGACGCCGAGAAAGGGGCTCAACTAAAAATGGACATCCTGCAGACCATTCACTTTTTTGTTTTGGTGTGGCAACAAGTGACCCAGTCTACAATACAGAACTGTTTTGTAAAGTGTGACTACATGAAGAAAAATGAAGGATCAGGCATGACAGATATTGATGGAAGAGGTGATGTTGATGGCACACAATATTGGGTTCAACTGTGGAAAAGCACCGCTGGCGTGAACTTTGATGGTACGTGTATGTGGACCAGGCACTCACAACATGTTGTGTGTGGAAGAAATGTGTGCTAGAAATGTGTGGTGAGTTGGAAAGTAGAAGTTGCTTGGAAAAAAGGCAAGATGATGGTAGGGATGACGATGTAGTCGAGCCCGAACTTAAACTAGTGCCGAGTTTATAGAACCACTTTATGCATTTGAGACCATTAGAGTGTTTGTGTATGGTTACGATATCACTGATAAAGGTCAAGTGAACTTTGTTGATATTGAAAGTGTATTGTTCAATTGGAAAAAGGAAGGTTCTAATAATCAAATGAAGATTAATGACTTTTTTAAAAGAAGTAATGTGAAGTGGAATTTAAGTGGAAAAAATAACATTTTTATTCTGAACAAATAATTTAATACCTTTTGGTGTTATTAATGGCAGATATTTATGAAATATATTTTAGTTATAAATGTCTAAAGAGACACTACCTTTTAAAGGACCTATCATATTTCATTAAAGCATCATAGTTTTAGTAACTATTACAGCAGCGAACCCAAGTATAATATCATTATATTTATTTCAGTTTTACATTTAGACAACTCAATAAAACCAGTACAAATGCAAACATAATATACAAAACCTTACATTACAGTAATGTTGCAGTTATAGATAACTATAATATTTAATTAATGTCAATATGCTAAACTAGTCGGGTTCATAAAACCATTCTTTAGATGCAACAACATTAATAGAGTCAGGTTGGTAACAATGTACTATAAATAAATAGCTCTTCAGAATGCTAAGCAGTCACTTGTACCTTCCATCTTTTAAGGGGAAACTCCCACAAAAGTCTATTAAAATGTGTACTACTAACATTCTTAAATATAATGGTAGTTATTATATTTAAGAGTTTTGTAAATATTTCTCCTAGTGAAATAAGTGGTGTTTGTTTCAAAGAAATTAATTTTGTTTATGTAAGTCCAACCATAAAAAAAAGATATATGATTGAATTTGAACTTGTTTAAAACAACCCCTATGATTTAGTTCCATAATTACACCCAAAATATGTTTTTTGAAAAGTTGACATAACTTTTTTTTAATATTATATCTTTGGCTATTTCCTAGATAGTTTAAAATTTATTTTAAATAAAAAATATATTTTTACACAATAATTTGAACAGAGGTCATTTAAAAAAACTATATCTATTGATTAAAGATAAATTAATGGAGGTATGAAAATTATTATTTCACTCCCTCCACTTCCTTTCATCTAAAGTTTTTTCTGAAACAGCATACCGAGTGTAGTATTTTTTAAAACAAAATAGCGTTAATTTTCAATTTGAGTCTACCACCCGGTTGTTGTGTGTCTCTTGAAGCCATTTCTTCCTTCGCTCAATGACCGATAGCTTTCCTCACAGTACGACGATGGTTTATTATGAATGACATCACAAACAGGTTTTCGAAAAGATATTTTTCTGTAAGAATAGTTTTTTTTTTTGCTTTAAAAATGCCAAAACTGCAAGTAATATTGTTTACTACTCACACCATTTTAAATATTTTGTTCATATTTGAATAGTTTTTTCTTGTGTGTGTGATATATTTGCTATAGTTTCAAATAATTTTAACAATGTGCAGTATTAAGAAATTTTGTTTGTATATTTGTGAGATTATCTTGTGCCTTGGTTCTAAATAAAGCAATGTCCATGGGGAACAAAAACTGTGACCCAATAAAGTGAAGAAAAGAAAGTTTGGAGTAGAAATTTGAAACTAAACTCCAAACAAATAGACGATATAGCTATTCCTTGGTAAGTGTTAGAATTTTAATATGATTTAAATCAAGTATGAAACAGGTATTTATACTAGCCAACAATAAACAAACCTTCATTCCCTTAAGTTTGAATAAAAATATAGGCCTACACATATTTTCTTATTTTTAACTTTGCATTAAAAATATTGCTTGTTTATTTCAAACAAATCAGAAACTATTAGCTTTGTAAGAAAATGTTCTCAGAAATCACTACACTATTAACTATATTTAAGATATTTTTACTTAACGGCTACATTTCCTCATGGCTCTGGGCCCCATGCTTGACAAGGCCCCTATAATACCAAGTACATCTTTTTATTACAATTATTTTATTTGAAATGGAATTCAAAGCCAGATTTCCTCGTCATTGACAGTCCAGTTGATTGCCTGAGTGATGCCTTTGACCATTTGATTACTAAAGTGGGTAAAGAAAATCTAAAAAATAACTAATACAATGTGATATCCAAACTGAACTGCCAACCAACCTATTAGCCTACTCTTTATTTTATGTTAGATTATTCAAATTGGGTTTATAGTGTACACTGTTTTAAGTTTGTTTGGCCTTTCACAATTAAAAATTTAAAAAAGTACTTACAACCCTAACAAGTAGTAAAAAAAGGTTGGAAGGAGCCCCACTTTTTGCAAGTGGCCCCTGCCCCCAGAATTACTTGATCGGGCTTTGATAATAAGATACAGAAGAAAGTAAATCTCTGTGCATAAAATTAAAAGTAGGCCTTATGTTTGCCCGGAAAAGAAAACCCACTTCTTGATGAAGTACCAAGTTGAAATATGGCAAGAAAGTAGAGGTTTTGAATCTTTTAACCAGAAGAATGTTTAAATGGGAAATTTCAAAATGAGTTTCTGGTAAATAGAGAAGGTTAGAATAAGAAAATAATAATTTCAGTTAGCTAGAAAATTAAAATATAGTAGATAGGCCGGGAGATATCTTCAGATAGCAAAATAAATATATATTTATTTATATATTTAGCACCGCGTCTTACTACCCGTTCGGGTTATACTGCTTTAAGTACTAATTACGCTAATGGATTGGGAATTGGGAAGGTTGAATTAGAGGAAGTGAACCCACATTTGCGTGGAGGAAAGGTGGAAAACCATTTTAGGAAAAACCTCCCCCAGTTCACCCGACCGAGATTCGAACCTCGATCTCCCCGTCCTCGGTGGGCGAGCTCAACACGACTCGCGCGTTAGCCAACTACGCCACCGAGGCGGGTAAATAAATATTGCTATATCTAGTTTTTAAAGGGAATCAGGAGGTTTAAATATTTCCAAAATTTAATAGAAACAGCTACTTTTCAGTGTGATGAAAAAATAAAATTCAGCGGGATGGTAAAGAAACCACACCAAATATTTATACAAGTGATAAAAAATTATATTTTAAAATGGTATTCCAGTAAATAGGGGGGTAGTAGTGCAAACATAACATTTTTTTAGGTTTGATAGAAAATTTAGATTTGCCGTGCAGGTATAAGCAATAGCTAAAGACCAAAAATTATTCTTAATTATTTTTTTATTACTTTGAGAGGTAGATCAATTTAAAAAAAAAACTAATACAAACAACAACTTTTATATGCGGTAGAAAATTGAAATTCAACAAGAAGCTAAAGAGAGCCCTTCAAATAGCCATTAAATTCTGAAATTTTAAATTGAGAAACTAGAAAATAGCGAATGATCACGAGGGGATGGGGAATTTGTATATGTAAAGAAAAAATAAAAATTTTAGGTGAGTTAAAAATTGAATTTTGCCAAAAATGTGAAAGGGTTTACGCCAAATGAGTGTTAGATATTTGATAGGTATTTTAAAGAGGGCTTTTGAAATGGGGGGCTTAGAAATTGCATTTAAGTGAATAAAACTTTAGGATAGCCAAACGTCTGAAAAAATAAAAATTTAAAATTAAAGCCTTGAAAATGAGAGAGTTTGGAACTGAGAAAAAAAAATAAAAAATAACTTTTCGGTGTTATCGAAAACTTGCCTTGAAAATGAGAGAGTTTGGAACTGAGAAAAAAAATAAAAAATAACTTTTCGGTGTTATCGAAAACTGAGATTTAGAAATGAAGTAATAAATCCAAATCAGATAGCAAAGTCTTAAATTTCAAAAGTTAAATTTGGAAACAAAAATATGTGTATGGGGAGGGGTGAGAATGGGGGGAAGAGTGAGATGGGAGGGAGTTGAAATCTTATCAAAATTATTAGAAAATTTACTTTTTGACATAGAAGAAAATTTAAATTTACCAAATTGTTAAAATGACCACCCCTCATAACCATAAGAGATGTAAATTTGGAATTTAAAAATAGGGGGCCAGAAAATGGCATAAAAATTAAATATTTCTAGATATTGTAAAAAAAATTAATTTTGTATAGACAAATACAAAAACTAATTATTATTTTTAAAAAGATCCATTAGTGTGGCAATTACAAAAATAAAACACAAAATATAAACTAGCATCTAAAAATCACTTAAAAAAATTTAAATTCCTAGTGACCGACATCGGCGAACCGTGATGGTCTTTGCCCTGTATTCCAAATAAGCCTATTTCTTTATATTATTTCATTTATTCTCTTTGGTGATCTGCGATGCTCTTTTTTTCCAACATGTCTCTGTAACAATGACAATAACAATAAAAATGTTAAAGTAAAGATTGCATTGTCAATTAATAGCATTCTTTGTGCACTCAGTTTGTGGATTAAGTAATATTGTGTTTCAAATATTTAATTTATTTTAATTTATTTTAATATATTATTGATAATAATTGGTCAAGGGTAGCCAGAGCAAGTTTGGTATTGTACGATGAGGAATTTAAAAAAATTGGCAACCAGGGGTTTAACGTCCCAATTTGATATAATATGGATTCTTATTAGGTGTGTGAAGAATATGTCAAACTGATAGTTTTATTTATTTATTAGAGGTATTTAATGTACACTTTCTCAACCAAATAATCATGTAAGCGTATGGGAATTTATATGAGCGAGAGCGAAAGGGCCTACTAATTTTGCCATAAGAGATATTTTCACATACCTTTCAGGGTTATTTTACATGCCACAATCGGTATGAGGCCGAAGGCTTTACTTCCCTTCTGAAGAAAATTTTGACTAGGATTTTTAACGCTTGAGGAATATCCATCGAGCACAGCTGTGTTTGAAGCCACGAACATTGGGTCCTGAGGCAAGACCTTTACTCTAAGACCACCGAGTTTGACCAAACTGCTTGTATTATTATACAATGGAATTTATAACAGGGTGTCTACCTGGCAATATTTTTGAAATTCCAGTATATTTCCAGTACAATTTTTTTTAAAGAAATCCAGTATATATTTAAGATACTCAGAGACAAACAATCCCTATTTCAAAATCATAAAATGATAGAAAGTTAGGGTAGGCCTAGTTCTGTAATAGTTAAACCTTTTTACATCAAGAATCAAGTGTATTGACGGATATATTCTAGTATATACTAAGGATGGGACCCTAGAACTTACAAGGAATATTCATGGATTCAAGACTCAAATTATCATATTTTTTTAAAATAGATACTAAGTTTGAGTTATTTTTTAAAGGTATTAAAATAGTTAAATAGTTTCTTGTGGTTAAAACCAAAATATTGATAGGAAAAACCTAACAACCAAACCTCAAAACATTAATTTAGCATTTAATGTAAACAAAATCAGAAGTGAAGGAAAGAATCCTAGTTATAGGGAAAGTTTTGATGGCAAAATTAAGTTTCAGATTTGAAAAGAGGTGGTTCCGATCCATCTTTAATACACGTGTGCGCACACGCACACGCACACACACACACACACACATTACATTTTTTGAATGACCTATACCACTGTCGACCTCTGTGGACTTGGGGTAAAGTGCTCACCTCAGGACCCGATGTTTGTGGGTTCAAACCCAACAGAGGCGGAAGAATTTTTCTTGAGAGCGAAAAAATCATAGCTCAACATCCTTCGGAGGAGAAGTAAAGTCGTCGGTTTCATGTGGCATGTAAAAGAACCGTGAAAGGTATGGGAAAATACCTCTCCTGGCAAAATTGGTAGGTCATTTCATCTTACTTGTAGAACCTTAGAGGTACAAGTAATCAGCCTTGGTGGCACAACTTCAAAGAATGATTACAGCCAGGGAGTTTACTCTACCAAAAAAACTAACATTTGTTTAGTAAATATATAGTAATAAAGATACAGAATCTTCAATTAAGAATAACCAACAAATATTATGTTGATTAAAATTACTTGAAAATAAAGATAATTGCAGTTACCTAACATTATTGACAATTAAAATGATAAGACCCACAAAAAAAATATTTTTTAGAATGTAGACAAAAGTTAAAATTCATTCAACCACAAGACTTTTTTAACTTTTGCATTTCATGTTCTAACACTTCTGCCTCTTCCTTTGATTTCTGCAAAATTGTTCTTCTTTTCACTTCTAATTTTTTTTTATTTCTTCAGATGCTGTTTTTTTTCTTTTTAGACTCAAGTCTACTTCAAGTCTTTTCAAGTGCTTCTTTCCTTATTCCTGATGCATTCCTCACAGCATGAATCATCTTTATTTTAAAGTGTCATATTTAGAAGTCCCTCGGCTGCAGTGACTCCATTAGCTTATAAGTTACAAGTTGAGCAATAAGGCTGTCCTCATGTAGGTTTTCAACCAAACATTCTTTATTCACATAAAAACTTCGCTCAACGGCTGCATTACTATGGAAGAGAACAATCTTTTTTTTTTAATGAAATAATGAAGTTCCTGGGATGCATTTATTCTAGAAAAAATATTCATGAAGAACTTATCAAGTCGTTATTAGTCGTTTCTTGTCTAGTAGGACTTCTAATGCAAAAGTTATCCTATAGGTCCTAACATATGGATTGAGTATGACTGCGAGAGAGAGAGACAACTAGCACCCTTGACAATTTTGTAGAAGAGAGGACACTTGTGTGAAAGTTTGTTGCAGAGATCAACTAAGAATTTTTGACAATCTCTTCTGAACTAAAGTATCTTGATGGGGTACCCGTCATTTGGCCTAAAGTGTAGGCTAAACGCCTTTAGGCCAAATGCCTTTTAGGCCAAATGACTTTAGGCCAAATGACTTTTTGTAAAGTTAATTTTTAGACCATTTATTAAAATGTGTTTTGCTGTCTCCGGAAACATTCGTTCTGATTTGTAGTGATGCTAATAGATGGCGAGATGTGTAGAGTTTAGTTAAATAGTATATACTACCGTTTCAAAATATATAAGTCTTTTCTCAATTTACTACTTCCCAAGGTATAGCAGCACGTCCATTAAACTCTAGTACCACTTTTGTATGTTGAACTTTTTACATTACCAAGGTTTTGTACTAGTTTTTGTACCGTTTTGTACCGGTACCGTTTTTTTACTAACTAGCACATACATGTGGTCATACCATTTTAATAATTTTGTTTTATTTTGAATTTTGAATTTTTTTAAGTGCCAAAATATATTTTATCAGTCTTTCTTAGTATATTTGTTTATTAATTTTGCTAAATAAATTAATAAATCATTCATTTTTTTATAATTATATTAACTTACTTAACATTTAAGTTGGGTAAATTATCTTATTTTTAGCAAATCATATAAACCAGGTTTTCGCAAACTCTATGCTCTTGAGCCTTACATGAACATTAAAAGTAATTTTTAAGACTCTTATTCTTAGAATAAAATAACTTTTTATGTTAAAATACAAAAATGAGACATTTATTATTTAATTGATTTCTTTATTTTCTGATAAGAGCTTTGTAGAAGTGTATTAAGAATAGTAAAGATTTTTAAGATATTAATTAATTTTATTGATTCATAAGCCAAACGGAATATTAATATTTTAGTCAATCATAATTTAGCAAGTCGAAGGAAGTGAAAAATTGGTTCACACCTCATCTGAAATCCCCTAGCGCCTTGCAGTTTGAGAAACCCTGATCTAAACTACCAAAAATACAATTTCAGAAATGTATGAGGCGAGAACTTTGTATGTTGATGAAGCCACAAATTAACTACTACCTATAAGAAGTAAAATCTATTATTTATATATATATATATATATATATATATATAATAACCGGTTTTATTGCTCTTATATATATATATATTATCATCCTGTAAACGCTTCCACATTTTGTACTTTTACATTTTATGAAGACTTAAAAAAAGACCAACGACAATTCCAAAAAATCTTTTGTATTTTTTGAACAACCGGTTTTATTGCTCATAATATATATATATATATTATGAGCAATAAAACCGGTTATATATATAAGAGAAATAAAACCGGTTAATATATATATAAGAGCAATAAAACCGGTTAATATATATATAATAACCGGTTTTATTGCGCTTATATATATATATATATAAGAGCAATAAAACCGGTTGTTCAAAAAATATAAAAGATTATTTGGAATTGTCGTTGGTCTTTTTTTAAGTCTTCATAAAATGTAAAAGTACCAAATGTGGAAGCGTTTACAGGATGATAAAATATATATATAAGAGCAATAAACCCGGTTATTATATATATATATATATATATATATATACATAACGCGCCTCAGCGCTTCGAAAGGCGTTTCCCTGAAGTGGGCGTGTGGCTATTTTTTAGTTTTTCACCACGCCCTAGAAAATAGATCCTAAATATTAATCATATTTGGCCACATGTCAAAATTATTTTTTTCCTTCTAAGCTGGATAACTAGTGTTGAAATTTCCGAGGGATTCTTGCCCAAATCTCAACCGGTGGGGTGTGTGAGTTAAATATAGTATTTTTTTGTGCAGTTTTTATATCAACATGATATTTA
>CABFOV010002364.1:46082-68820 GCA_902141375.1 Timema poppense | reverse complement strand
ATATATATATATATATATATATATATGACCATTGTAATATTTACTGCCAAAATTTATTTAATTTGTCACTATTATATATATTAATTATTAATACAATAGATAAAAAATATGTTCGTCACTATTATATATATTAATTATTAATACAATAGATAAAAAAATATGTTCATATATATCTCAGTAACTCTAAACGAAAATCGGGCGTCACTTCAGACAAATTTAAAGTGGGTGGGTTAAATATTGGTTTCAACTTTCATTTTGCCTTTCGGAATAAGTTGTCAAAAGTCCCCATGATTTGAGTGTACGCATATAATTTTACCACGCGCAAACGGTGTTGAGAATGGTGTTTTCTTATTGTTTTTCGTTAACTTTATGACCGTGAGATATATTAACAAGGAAATAATATCTTAAATCTATATATAAAGAAGGTGATATAGTTTTTTGTGAACTACTGATCTACTTGTATGTAGGATAGTGTCAATGTTTTTAGAAATGTTGTAACTACCTTGCATCAGTTGTGCTATCTATATTCAGATGAAACAACTAACAGTACTTTTTACTTTCCGAAGATAACCGAAGGTTTTAAATTTACATTTTAGGCCAAATGCCTTTAGGCCAAACGCCTTTAGGCCAAACGCCTTTAGGCCAAACGCCTTTAGGCCAAACGCCTTTAGGCCAAACGCCTTTAGGCCAAATGCCTTTAGGCCAAACGCCTTTAGGCCAAATGACTTTTAGGCCAAACGAGTTTAGGCCAAATGACTTTTGGTTTCATTTTTAGGCCAAATGCCTTTAGGCCAAATGATTTTAGGCAAACTGCCGCATCCCCTCTTGATGTCTTTAATTCCTTTCAAAGCTGCTGATGCTGTGAACCCAATATCTAGAGTAGGGAGTGATTTTATGTTGGATTGTTTCTTTAAATCAACGGCTAACAATTTTTTGCAAGTATTTGCTTAATTCATTAAATCACATTTTACAATTCTGTTTATCAAGTGTTCAAGTAGTATATTTAGATCTGCAAACATAAATGGCAATAGAGGTTGATTGCTGTGGTATTCGGTGAGAAATTGCTCCAACTCAAGTGAGACTGACAGCATGAATCCCAACTTTTGATGTCAAAAGTTCATCCTTCACAAAATTGCTTAATGTTTGAAAATTATCAGATTTTGGAGGATACTTATTAGAATAAAAATACTTTTTTAAATACTGCAGCATCGACATTGCTCTCTCTAACATCCTAACCAAATAATAGAACAAAACTTAAATGGGAAAAGATATGATCCTGTTATTCTTTGAAAGTCTGCACGTCTTGTTGGAAAAATCTTTAAATAAATAATATAGTGAGCGCAAAAACTGATTAATAGTCCAACTAGAGTTAGCATGTGCTGTTTAATAAGCACCATGGACAATGTGTAAAGAACGAGTTCCAAATTCCAGTATCTTGTGGAGAATCTTCCTTCAAGTAACTTTTGAGATCATTTAAAAATTTGAGGTTTACATTTGGTCCATCCAGGGAAACTTGAAGCTTTTTTATATAATCCAAGCCCTTGTCTTTTAGTGCAGATATAAAGTTCATTTATATATCTTGAGCTGTTGTATGACCTAAAAAGCAAGATGTTGAGTATTTTGTATGAATTTCATTTTCACTCTAGAAGCGAACAACATCCATCTGGGTCTTCTGAGCCAAAGTATTTATGCTCTCATCAAATGAAATACAATAAAATGAGCATTGCTTAGCCATATTCGCAAGCTTGCTTTAGAAAAAAAGACCTAATCCATCCACGGTGATATATCCAAGTTTATCTTTAAGCATTTAAAATTTCTGGCCAGTACCACTATCAAAAAACATTACTTTAAAAATATCACTACAAGCAGAAAAACTTCTAGAAGAATGTGTCAATACTTGATTAATAGCCCACAATATTTCAGCACAAGAAACTTCATCTTTGACAAGAAAGCTCTGAATATAACCAGTAGGTCTAGTTTCAGGTTTCAAAACTACTTCATGATCATTAGCACTAAAATGTACATTGTCATGTAGGCCTACAGATGACACTGCATTTTTGGCCGTAGAGACCAAGTTCAAATTTTTTTTTTTTCCGCTTCCACTAGCAGCTTTCAATCTATCAACATGCTTTTTCCCTTGGCATGAGATCGGAATGAAGATTTTCTCATGTTACTTATATCAATGTTAGTTTTACACAAAGAACAATGCCCTTTAATTTCATCACAATTCATAGCTAATCTTTAAACACTGTACTGTCCAACCAATCATATTTAAAAGACCCGCCTCGGTGGCGTAGTTGGCTAACGCGCTAGTCGTGTTGAGCTTGACTACTGAGGACGTGGAGATCAAGGTACATATCTCGGTCAGGTGAACTGGGGGTGGTCTTTCCTAAATGGTTTTCCACTCTCCCTCCACGCAAATGCGGGTTCGCTTCCTCTAACTCAACTTTTCCAATCCCTAATCCATTAACGTAATTAGTACTTAAAGCATATAACCCGAACGATGGGTGGGATCTGCAGAATAGTAACACAGGCCAAGCTTAGGAACAGTAGTTTTTCTTTTGGGCAGATAAAGGTGGGGGGGAGGAGCGAGAGGGGAAGGAGGGGGATGAAGTGAAGAACACAACAAATACTGTATTGTGCTATTGGAATGTCAAGGTCAGGCAAGTACACCAATAGTTTGAAGTGGTGTTTGAACTTGAGTAGTTACTAGTAACTCATCACTCATAATGGTTACTGCTGGAAAAAAGATTGGGGGGGAGGGGGAGGTTGGCTGCTAGTGTAGTCAAAACAGTTATTTGTTTCTTTCTCTAGTATGTATGGGGGAGGGAGGGATTAGTATAGAGACTGAGAATAGAAAGGTCAGCAATTGAGGCAAACATCCCCACTGCATTCATCTACAAGGTCAACTAATTGTATGGCAAACAAGATAGATCAGAGAGGGAGTAATTAAGGTGTGGTCAAAATAGAACTATCAGTAGTCCAAATAATATCAAGGGTTTCAAAATGCTTAATCCAATATTTCACTCAATGTAAAAAGGCTGAATATCCAGTATATTCCATTATTTCCAGTATCAATAATAAAATCAAGTATATTTCCAGTATTTCCAGTATTGGTAGACACCCTGTATAAGCATACCGATAGCGCCACAAACACAAAACCAACTATTATTTGATAACAGGAATAGCAATCTCAACTTAAATAATTTATAACTGCACTGATGGGCACGTTAATGAAATACGAAGCTCATTTAGTCTAGTCTACCAGCAATGGGGAGATTGGGGTTCAAATCGCGGCCGGTCATAATTAAGGTGTTTTTTCTAATGGTTTTCCTATTATTTATGCAAATGTGGGTACATTTCACCTAAATTCTACCTTAATTACCCCTAACCTTTTAGCATGAGTAAATGTATACACGTTTTTTGGAACAATGTATGTTTTCATAAGCTATGGAATTTCTTGTGGTTTATTGTTGATTCACTTTTTGACTTATTCTCCTTTTGAATCTTATTGTTTTGCAAACTTATGTGCATTTTTTATTTATTTCAAATATTAGTATTGTGTTTATAACTATGTTATTATTATTATTAGCACCGCGTCTTACTACCCATTCAGGTTATACGCACTTACGCTAATGTGTAATGGTAGGGTGATTGTGAGATGAAATGGAGGACCTACAGTTTAATGTGGAATCCGAACCACGGTAGAGGCCTGGCAATCCCCACATGCACAAGATGTCTTGTCAGAGGTGAAGGAAGGGTTTGGTAATCAGATAAATCTGTGCCGGGACCAGGGATTGAACCCCGGCCGCCAGCACAGAAGTCTGACACCTTACCCCTAGACCGCCAGGTCACCTGTTTATAACTATGAATGTTTATTAATTTTACTTGTTGTTTTGCTAAATTGTATGTACTTTTATTTCCTTTTTCATGTATCTATTTGAGCAAAAGAACTATTTGTTATTAAATATAGCCACGAATAAAAAAGAGCATCATTGTACAGTACTCAATTTCTTAACATATTAACTGTTCGGAGAACAAGACTTTTTTTTTTGTTTTTTAGTGGGCGGGGGGATAAAAATAATTTAAAATAATGTTTTTGGGTGAAATTACCTCACATACATAATTTACTAGCAGACTGATCCATTCATCACACTATATCAAATTAGGGTGTTTATCATCTGGCTGCCAGTGTTTATTTAACTCCTCCTTGACTCCATGTACAGTTTCAGGCTAACTATAGCAATCTCAATTTAGAACTCTTTTTCACCTTTCACTAATAAATATGAAATCTTATCACTTGTTTGAATCATTGGTGTGCTCCCCTACCTGCTTGCCAAATTTCAATTTTCTACCTCATTTAAAATGTGTTTCCTATTTTTAGCCCCCCTTTTCCATTTCCTTGAGCACCATTTTGAAATTTCTATTTCGGTAGATTTTCCTCGTTACGTGAGGTAGTCCTTCTATCTTCTAAAATTTCAGATTTCCTCATCTCGAAGGGGCTTGAATCTGGACATTGTACTGACCCGACATCAAAATGTCCACAGTAAGCCAAAGTTTTTCCTTTATCTAAGCCGGCATATAAAACAACTTTGACCCATGCTTTAGCCTTTAAGCTAAAAAGATAAAACCTTAAATTGCTACATGTCATTTATGGAAGGAGTTTCTTTCTCTTGCGGACGTTGGCAATTTATGTATGGGACAATATCAATTTGCTACTGCTTAATTTGTCAATTGTATGTAATAGTTTCGAAATGTATTATAGGCAATGATATTCTAATACATTTATTGTATTAGATCCAAACTTGAACGCGACTTCAAATACCTCATTGATATAATGTAGTTTAATATTTGTAATATTTTTATCAGCGCCTACTTGTATTACTTACATAAATGTATAGTCAGCGGCATCGCTCACATTTCAAAATGTAACTAAATAAAATCTCTCATCTCCATATGTTCATAAATTAATTAATCTAATATTTGTTTAGTTAAAATATTTTTCATATAGATGAATGTTGTCGAGGTAATTAAAATTTAACTTAGTTGTATTCAACATGGACGGAGCAATAATGATGGAAAATTAATATTTTTTTGTTGGTTATCTTGATAGACATACACTAGCTATTATATTAAATACGGCTCCTAATTTAGAAAAATAGATAGAGGGTTAAGCATAGAATTAAATTGAAACAAAAGATTATTGGCTGGGTTTATTATATTTATGCATAACACAAATAATAAACAATAATGAATAAAATACAGTGAAAAATTTATAGAATAAATGTAAAAGTTTATAATGAAAAGTAGTGTTTAAAGTATTACTTGAATCCTTTTGCTTTTACTAATTGAAATGGTCCTTACACAACAATGGAATTAATATAAAATTAAACTGTCTCTTAAACCTGAAAATTAACCTAATTTATGTTTTACTTTCAATATTAAAACATCCTTAAGAACTTAATTTAAACCAAATATTCACTCAATTTTTTAAATTTAGAATAGCTGCCTTTTTTTAAACTTTTTTTTCATTATCTATGAAGTTATGGTCTTTTCCTGTTTTCAGCCTCATTTACACGGTCAATTTCGTATATTTTTTTTTATCGCCATCAATATCTGATATTACATTAATTGTTTCCGTGGATCTCTCTGCTGAAACAAGGTCTTAAATTTTGCCACTTCTTCTGTGTGTCTCAACCTAGAAATAATGACTGTTATGTGCGTTGTTAACAGGCGAGATTTTGTTTGTTTGTTTGTTTATAAGGGTTTTATTTATCATTTCATAAACATATATATATAAACATGAATAAAAACACGAGAAGCATAAAGGGACAAACGGTTGACACCAGGCCCGAAGGGCTCTCGACAACACACACGACATTGAACAAATAACAAACTTCACTTGGATATACAATGGCGCCCTGGCGGGTTGAAAGATGCTCTCTGTAGATTAGGGGTGGGAAAATTATATAAAAAAACCCACCCCGTAGCACATGAAGGGTCGCCAGGACCTTAAAACATACACACAGTACAGAGGAGAGGGACAAGACGGAAAACAGTGAGAGGAAAAAGAAACGGCAGGAAAATAAATAATAAAATTGCTGTTGATAATAATAATGTTGTAAACTGTCCATAGTCATGTCAGAGTGTCTTTAGATAAAACTGACCAACCCACAATGAAAATTGGTGGGGTTGGCGGCGGACACATAACACGTAACAATGTTGGGAACGCGCGCGCACACACACACGCACACGGGCGCCAACCGGGAGGTCTCGCGAAGCACTGGAGCCGCGTCCTGATGAAGCCGGCCTCGGCCATGGCCAAGAGCACTATCTACTCACCGCCACAGACTACCTCCCGGGTCATCCGTATCCGGCGGGGGGACCCACCACACCATCTCTGATGCGTCTGTGGACAAGAGCGGAGGGTCGTAATCTAGGCGAGATTTTATCACACACTTTAATTATCAAACAGAGAAATAATTAATTTACGATGAGACTACCTTTGCGAATGGTGACAGAGTACCTGGAGTGATGAGATGATATCTGAGGCACCCTAATCTTGTTTCTTGAGCACTTAATAATTATTTCACACGAGAGTTTCATGGCTGTGTACCCCGAGACTAAGAGACGCTTGAACACTGTTTTCCCCGTTATACTAAGAAAAAGCGTGGGGTAAGCGAGCCAAGAGCCATTAGGAGAGAAGGGTCAATGCGGTAATGACATCAAGTTCTAATGAGGGTAATTAATTTTTTTAAAAAATAGCGCACAGCTGGCTCAGTAGGTATATTCATACTAAACATACCACTCCCCTTGAACTACTAGTTCAATGAATGAGTAGAACAAATGATACGACAATCCCGAAATAAGCAAACATACTAGCTCCACCAATTAAAGAGGCAAAAAAAGGGATAGAACAAAAGAAAGTACGATAGTTAGAATATACAACCTTAGTTGAGTGGGAGAGAAAACAATTTGACGACAGACCTAGACAGTGTTCCCTTTTGGGTGCACAGATGTATAACTCGTGCAATGCCATATTTCCAGGCAAGGTCGAAGTTACGCGTCCAAGATTCCAAGATAGAGGTGGTGTGTTGGGTTCATGAATGAGGACGAGATTGCCTGCTTATAGATTAGCTTTCTGCGTTGTCCATTTTGAGCGATGCTGAAGAGTGTGTAAATACTCCTTATGCCATCTTTTCCAGAAGTGTTGAGAAAGTGATGTGACTAAATTAACCCTTTTAAATAGTTTGCATGGTATGTCAGACACATCTGTTTCAGGTACGGCAACGAGAGAAGAGCCGATCAAGAAGTGTCCCGCAGTTAGAGTATTTAGTTCGCATGGGTCAGTGTATAGAGGGACTAGCGGTTTAGAGTTCAACATAGCTTCCACTTTAGTTGTCAATATTATGAACTCTTTTAAAGTCAATATCTGATCTCCAATTACTATTGAGAGTTGGTATTTTGCTTCTTTTTTTTTATCTCAGATTCCCAAAGTCCTCCATGATGTGTTGCGGCTAGAAGTGTAATTTTATGGAATGTTGTGATGCAAACTGTTGAAGTTGTTGTGTGTGGTCTTGAGCTAGATATTCAATAATGGTTTTCTTCAACTGATGAGAGGCACCTAAAAAGTTTATCCCACAATCTGACTATAGGTCTGAACAGAGCCCTCTTCTTGAGACAAAGCGTGTGAGGGCAGCGATGAATGCATCCGATGTAAGATCTATGACGACTTTGAGGTGAGCTGCTTTAGTTGAGAAGCAGACAAACAAGCAGAGATAGACTTTAATAGGTTGGAGGCGTCTGAGGGTGTGTAACTTCACTGAGAATGGGGCTCCATAATTCATTCCAGATTTGAGAAATGGACGTGAGGGAGTAACTTGAGATTCAGGTAGGTCGCCTATCATGGGAGTTATAAGCTTTGGTTTGTGGTGGAAGAAACGAACACATTTAAAATTTTGAAGTCTGATTGTGCTGCGAACAGAGAGGATCCAGAATTTTTGGGACAAAATAGACTGCAGCAGTTGAGGTCCAGCATGGAGATGTTTGAGATGATGGTGATCAATTATCAGATTGACAATGTGATGGGATTTTGGTAACACTATAAGGTGTTTAGCTAAATGAGACAAATTTGAGTGACTGAGTCGCCCGTCTACTCTCAGTATTCCTTGGCTGTCCAGGAACAGGAATAAGCGTTGAAGTTTGGTTCTGCATGGTTTCTTAGCCTTAATGAGCTCTATGTCGGTGGTGAAGGTTCCAGCTTGGATAACTTGGCAGATGCGTTGAATGGCTTCATTGAGCTCTTGAGGGCTGAGGGGTGCTGTTTGGCGATCTTTCTATCTGCAGTGTATAACGAAGCGAAGTACTAAAGCCATTATTTTGACGAGTTTCATCCACGATGAGTATTTGAGCAGTAATGTTGAATCGAATCAGTAGAAGGATTTGCAATGAGAACATTTAATAGTGTGGGTTTGACGTCGGGCAATGCTGCTTCAGCCACAGGAGTGAAACGAGAAAGAGGCTACTGTTCAGGTGATAGAGAGATCCACGGAGGACCAGACCACAACAGGGAATGATCGTTGATATCTGAAGGGGATAAACCTCGAGTGGCACAGTCCGCTGGGTTGTGGGGAGAATCGATATGCATCCAAGTGTGAGGAGGTAGTCATTCTTGGATTTGGGCGATACGATTAGCCACATACAATTTGAGACGATATGGTGGCGTATGAATCCTAGAGACGACAATCATAGAGTCTGACCAAGCAATTCTAGAGTCAATTTTTCAATGTTGTGATGAGAGGTCAGTGCAATAGTACATAAGTTTGGCAAATTAAGTGAACGGCGCAGATTTCTAAGCGAGGTATGGAAATTCTTTCAAAGGGAGATACACATAATTTGGCGATGAGAAGACTAACTGTAACTTTGTTTGAGGGGTCAAGACATATGAGGTAGAGGCAACATTCATACCCTGCCTCACTGGCATCACAGAACCCATGAATCTGAATGTTGGTAGGAGAGGCAAGATAGAAATAGAGTGGTAACCTAATGGCTTCTAAAACGGGAATATTCTTCAAAAATCTTTCCCAGTTTTTAGCAATGTCATCAGGCAAGGGTTCATCCCACTATAGGCCTAATGTTCATAACAGCTGGATAAAAGACTTCGCCCAGAACACGACAGGAGTTAACCAACCGCAAGGGTAATAGATTTGAGCCACAATCGAAAGAACGATACGCTTTTTAAGCTTGTGAGCGTCTCTTGTCACTCTCATACGATAGGAGAAGTTGTCAGAGTCAGATGTCCACTGGAGCCCAAGAATGCTGAACAATGGTTGTTCTGGTGTCCGAAAATAGAGAGGGGTTTCTCTATGTTCCTGTGGCACTGAATCAAGAAGTTGAGACGTATTACTTGACCATTTTCGTAATTCAAAGTCTCCTAATTTTAACAGCTTGGTAAGTTCATCTTGGAGAAGTAGCGCATCTTCTATGGTGTCTTCTCCACAAACTGCATCATCTACAAAAATTGGTGTTTGCAATACTTTGGATGCACGCGGGTAGTTGTTTCCTTCATCCTTCACTAACTGGCGGAGAGTTCTTAGTGCAAGATATAGAGAGGAGGTAATTCCATAAGTGACAGTACTAAGTTGGTAGACAGTAAGAGGTACTGCGAGACTGTCACGCCAGTAAATAAATTGATACGTTTGATCATCAGGGTGTATCAATATCTGTCGGTACAATTGTCTAATATCGCATGAGAAGACTATGGGGTGGTGACGGAAGTGAGTGATCACGTCACAAATATCATTTTTAAGTTTAGGCCCAGGTAATAAAACCTGATTTAACGAAACTGAGTTGGAGGTGCTGGAATCGAAAACGACCCGTAGCTTAGTTGTGGATTAGGTTCATTTCATGATTCCATGGTGGGGCAAGAAGTAGTGTGATGAGTTGATATTTGGAGCTGATTTGCATTCAGTCGTTTGACCAGCTGTAAGATAATCCTCCATAAAGTCTACATACATTTGTCAGAATTGAGGTTGAGAAGCAAATCGTCGTTCTAAAACATTAAATCTATTTCTTGCATTATTTGAAGAGTCGACGAGAGGATGGTGAGATTCGTTGAATGGGAGTCGTACTACATATCGACCAGTAACATCTCGAGTGTGCGTAGGGACAAAATGATCTTCACATAACTGTTCTTCATTAGAGAGGCCCACGCTATGTGGATGTTCTTCAAGTTTCCAGAAGTTTTGCAAGGAGGAGTGAAGGTCAATATCATTGGTAGAGAGTAGAGTGGTGACACCATTAAAATGTGCTAGATGTACACTGTGTGCAGAATAGGGGGTGGATCCCATAAGGACGACACCAAAAACCGTAACAAAGGCAATGGGCAGGTCTTTTCCGAGAATATATTGTTCACCAGTCATAATTTGTGCAAACAAGTCTGCACCTAAGAGGATATCTATGGGTGCCGTGGTGTCAAATGTGGGGTCAGCTAGGACAAAGGAGGCATCTTCCTTTTTTATGTCACGAGAAAGATCTGAAGTTATCTTATCCAATATTAATATGGGATGCTCTCTGGATATATTTCCATTCAGAGACGAAATATTAAGATATGTTAGGCCTTTAGTATTTACCAGAGCTTGGGAAATACCATTGATTGATCTTGAAGCGTGAGTGCGTTTAACCTGTAGCAATTGAGCACATTGTTCCGTAATGAAAGTACTTTGAGCAGCAGAATCCAATATTCCACGAACAACAAGGGAGACACCATCAGCTGTTGAGAGATTAACAAGAGTTGTTGCTAAAAGCACGGTGTTATATATCTGTGACAAACCCTCAAAAAGAGTATTTGTAGTTGATATGTTTGCTGAAGCTGGTTGACATGCAGAACTCTGCGTTTTGTGCGGTGGACGAGTAGAGTGACCTTAGACGGTACTGAGTCCAAGTGTAGTGAAGTATGATGTATTTTATTACATTTTTTACATGAATGTGATTATTCACAATTGTTCAGTGTGTGAGAGTGACCAAGACAAGTATAGCAGTTTTAATTACCTTTTAAAAATTAAATCTTTCTTGAAGAGTTTTGACTTGGAGATCTTGGCAACGATAAATTAAATGAGTGTCAGATTTACAAAAAACACAATTAGTGTGAGAGGTGGATAATAGCGTGACCTTGTGATTTTGATAGGACGCGGGTTTGATGCCACCTGGCATCCTTTACAATGAGTAAGAAACATGTGGTGTATGAGAAGTGTGCGGGTGCTTTTGGGTAGTATTCCCATTGTTGGCTGACTCAAGGAGTGACGCTTCAAGATGTAAACACTTAATCAATTTATCTACCGTCGGTAAACTTACATTTGTACCCTAGCTGGTCTCGAACCTGTGTCGAGTGTCGCCGTTGAGTTTCCGCAACAACAATGAAAACAATAGAGGTCCTTCGAGAGCTGTGCCTTGTTCAAGAGCATGGATAGCTTGACGGTTTTCATCGTAGCTACTGAGCATATTACGCAGGCTCTTGAGTGACCCACTAGTGACATGAGGCAAATCAATGATTTTATATATGTTCAGAGAAGTTATGTTTCTTATGCTGTGATAGCGACTACACAATAAATGGTAGGCTATCTGATAGTTGGGCGTGGAACAGGGGAGACTCTTAATTAAATTACGCGCTTCTGAGCTTAAAGTTTACATCATATATGACATTTTTTCAACAGGTGTTAAGTTTGAATTTTGGTGAATAGGTGTGTTGAACAAATTGTGATAACTCATCCACTGTGATGAATCACCAGAGAAGGTCGGTAGTTCAATTTTCGGTAGGCGTATAGAGGGAGTTGGAACCACAGACCCGCTACGCGCGAAGTCACTTGAATCGTCCAGTTGAGGTTCAGGAGTGGGAATTAACATTGTTATACCACAACTTAAAAACGTATGTAATTCAAATATCTCGTCTTGATTTTGAATTACAATATCATCATTGTAATCTTCAATTTCTTCCGAAACAATCTTAGAAAGCAACACTTCAAACTCATTACGTTTGGATTCAACTTCCTTTTCGAACAAAGCTAGTTTTCTAATATGATACTCGGACAATACTTCCCCTTTGTCCACAATGGAATTTGCTTGCATTACAAACTCCCTAATCTTAACAAGGCTTTTCTTTTAAGGTCGCATTGCCGAGTGAAAGCTACGAACCTCATGTTGACCAATATTAGTACAATAAACAAAATGCGTATAGCCATAACGGGTAGTAAAAAGTGGTGCTAATAATAATAATAATAATAATAATAATAAACAAAAGTACCCTTGAACTAATTAAATGAGATACAATTAAAAACAAATCAAGAGTCAACCAAACAAGTTCGTGAGAGAGAGAGAAATACAACAAAACTACGCGATTATGAACCTTATCAAAAAGCGAAACTGGACCGAAAGTCCGGGGACACAGGAGCGAGTTTACGAATATGGTTTTGTAATGAAATACCAACTAAAATGGTTAGGCTCTCGATTACGAAAATAATTTAAAACAATTGAAAACACTTTGTAGTTATTAATAGCTTTATGAGCAGAATTATTTGTCCTCTTAATAGATTGTACTGTACCATAGCGAGAGTTCATTTATTTTAAAGAAATAGATCCGTCCCCGGAGATCCCAAAGTTCTGTGCGTTGTTAACAGGCGAGATTTTGTTTGTTTGTAAGGGTTTATTTTTCTTTTTAAACCTATATATAAAAACATGAATAAAACACGAGAAACATATAGGACAAACAGTTGACACCAGCCCCGAGGGGATCTCGACAACACACACAACATTGAACATATAACAAAACTTCATACATAAATACAATGACGCTCTGGCGGGCTGAATAATGCTTTCAGTAGGTTAGGGGTGAGAAAATATATTAAAAAAACCCACCCCGTAGCACATGAAGGGTCGCCAGGACCTTAAAAAATACAAAACGTACAAAGGAGAGGGACGGAGCGGAAACAGAGGAAAAGAAACAAGAAACATGGGAAAATAAATATATAACTAACGGGAGGCTTGGAGCCGGTCGGGGAAAAAATACTGGTCTGCCGCCAAGGCTACGCAGATATTTCATACGTAGTCCCGGTGTGAAAATAAAATAAACTTCACCCTGTGGGAAATATTTGCCTCACAGGGTGTGGGAAACCAAAGAGGGAGGGAAATAAAAATTATTACACCCGCGGGAACGAAATTTCCACCCGCGGGTTGCGGGAGGATGAGGTGAGCTAGTGGAGGGCCGTTGATCGGAAGTGGGGGGAGGGGGTGCGGAGAGACACATGAAGACGGGTGGGGTAGCATTGAGAGAGAAGGGGGGAGCGATAAAAGAGGGATGGACACGGAAGCGGTCGACCCCGGTTCGACGACCAGTCAGTGCCCTTTTAAGTATGAGTGAGGCTCCGGGGTCGGTCGGCTAAACGAGGAGTTTCTCCGCCAGGTTTACGTAGATTTCCACACGTAAACCCGGCGGAGAACTGAAACTAAAGTTTTTCCAGTGGGCATTTTTGCCCTTTCTGGTACTGACATATTGAAAGGGGGAGGAGGGATAAAAATTTTGACGTGAGAAAGAATATAGTCATACTACCCAGCCCCGGCGGGGGGGGGTGGGGGTGGACTATGGTAACTTTTGGTGACTTTTATGGGGGAATTATGCGGGGGATGGTACCGGGGTTGGTAGGAGTAGTAGGACTTGCAGTGGAAGGAACAGTTTTAGATCACTGGGAGACTAGACGGGGATACCCTGGCCCTCAGTTCGAGGACCGGCTAGGACAACATAGACATCTTTATTCAACAGAAACGCACAAGCACAACTATGTACAAACATATAACACAGAAAAATAAGTCTCATAACATTGAGTCCCGCCTCATCTATACTTCAGAGTGAGGCGGGGGAAAGAAGCGATCAAGCCACATTGGCCGCACGGATAGTGTAACTGACATAAA
Organism: Timema poppense; assembly: GCA_902141375.1. NCBI lineage: Eukaryota > Metazoa > Arthropoda > Insecta > Phasmatodea > Timematidae > Timema > Timema poppense. The sequence goes on along the minus strand of CABFOV010002364.1, from coordinate 54,861 downwards.
TGACGATAGAAAAAAATAATTTAAATAAAAATAGTAATAATAATAGTTTGAGTGTATGGGGCGAGATTTTGTTTGTTTGTATGGTTTTATTTTACATTTAAACATATACATAAATACAAGAATAAAACAGGAGAAACATAGAGGGACAGACATTAACACCAGCTCCGAAGGGCTCTCGAAAACGAACACGACATAGGGATACGTACGATACACAACACGAATGGTATTGGCGCCCTTGCGGGCTGATTATTTGCGTTCTATAGGTTAGGGGTGGGAAAATTATTCAAAAAACCCACCCCATCGCTCATAGCGGGTCGCGGGGCGAGATTTTTGTTTGTTTGTTGGGTTTTTTATTTTTTGTAACACTTAATTCGACATTTAATATGTATAAAACATTGAATATAAAAGATACAAAGAGACAATCACCAGCCCCGAAGGGGCTCTCGAAAGTCAAACGATACAGGACTAGCATAAAAACACTAATAAAGAAAGACATATGTCGCCCTGGCGGGCTGATTCTAAGTTGGCCATAGGTTTACGGGCGGGAAAAATTAAACAAAACCCGCCCTATCACCGGTAAATGGTCGACACGGAACTAAAATTATATATTCATACACAGAGAGGGAACGACAAGGTAGAAAACATAGAAGGATGCAGATAAGGCATGTAAGAGGTAAAAGGGAAAATAACTATGATAAAAAAAAGAGGGCGAGCTGGCCTCGATCAGCGGAGCCGCCGGGGTCGGAAGGTATTTGGAGTGGTCCCCCACCAGGGCTACGCAGATATCCCATACGTAGCCCTGGTGTGTAAATAAAATAAATTATTCCCTGTGGGCGCATCTTGCCCCACGGGGAGAGTGAAACTAAAAGAGGGAAGGGGGAAATAAATGTTATTTCACCTACTGGATTTGAGATTACCTCCCGCGATGTTGGGAGGGCAGAGCAGTATTTGAAATGGCCTGAGAGGCAGGGGCGGAGGAATGGGGAGTTCTAAGAAAACAGGGGACTGGCTGTGGGGTTAGATGGAGCAACGGGAGGATAAACAGATCGAACAACTGGGATTTAGACAGGGGTAGAGGACAGGCTAGGACAACACATATTGATTTATTAAACAAGACACTCACGAGCACGACAGTATTACATACATACAACATGGAAATAATACCGGTTGATATATATTAAGAAAAAGTGCGGGGTAGGCGAGCCAAGAGCCATTAAGAGAGAAGGGTCAATGCGGTGCTGACACCTAGTGCTAATGAGGATAATTAATTTAAAAAAAGAGCACAGATTGCTCAGTAGGTATATTCATATTAAACAATGACAATATTTAACTTCATTATAAGTATATAATATTTTATTCAATGTTGTATGATGCTAAGAAACGTTTTAAGTCTATTGTTCCGTGTTATGTGATAATATGATGTGTTGTAATCAGATATAGTATGACCGTATTATAAACTTGCCCCTTATTTAAAAAAATTCCATTTAAGATCTTTGGCAACTGGCGCAAGCATAGGTGATTTTTCTTGTTCCACACTCCGTCCCAAATTATTCCCTTGATCGGCTCAGCCACTGACTACATCCACCACGTGCTGCCTTATATGCAGAGAGAATATGTGAGGTGGGCGCTCATAAGAGTCAATCCTTGATCGACTTTGGTTTTCTAATGCTATCACCAACTCCAGCCACGAGATATTTTTGATCGGTTCGGTAGTTTGGGTAGTATGTACATATATTTATAATATAAATAAATAAAAGTCTAATTATATTAAATTTATATTATGTATATTTTTCAAATAAGGGGATTTCCAACATTCCATCCACACATAATACTCATTAAGCCGAGTAAATGTTTACTCGTATCTTTTGGTAAGAATAGTAAACCTAATAATTCATAACTAAACCAGTTTGTATGTATATGTAATTCTTAGCTTACTTAATTAAATTAATTGTGTGGTTGTGCAGTTAAGGGGATTTGTGCTTGTGAGTTGGCTGTGATAGATGTGGACTAAAGTATTGTTGTTGGGGGCTAGCTTGAGAGAGACGCTTGACTGGAGATGGCTCGTGAATGCTAGAGGTCGAAAAATAATCGTGTAGCAAGGAAAATATTGCTTGTGGTGAAAGCTAACTATCTAAATGAACCCAAGAGTGTCTTTTATAAGGATTGGACGCATCTTAAGAGGTACCTAAACAATCACTGGAAAGGTATGTGTTCTTGAGCTATTTGTATTGTTGGACTTGGACTTTGTGGAAATCCGTGTGCTGGGACCATCGAACAGACAGCTAGTCACCGTAACGACCGTTAGTTGAACAAGAACTCAATGGAATGTGTGAGGGGTTGTGAGTGAATTGGGAGTCACAAAAGGCCAATTCAGAGCACTAATAATCAACTTTGTTTTTTTATGACTTTAGGTTATTTGGCCAATAAACTTCTTTAATGAGCTTGAACTTTTGTTGAAATAGTGCTCATACTTAGTAAGTAGTAATAGTTTATTTTATACTGATTTATTGTCCATCAACATCATCACTTATTAAAGTAAATTGTAAGATGATAAAGTTTTAATTTGTGTTATGGTATAGTAAATATAGAAGTTTCTCCCCAACGTGGTTTTTCTAGCTAATAATTCAGAGTATAGACAACATCACTAAACGTATTAAATATTCATTTTTCTTTTATTTATTTATTTATGCCATTCTGACGTCACCTAGAGGTCTCGTAGAAATAGACCAGTGCCTACCAATATTGTACGTAGCAACATAGCTGAGGACCAATACGTAATTTAACTTTTGGAGTCCCACCAACTTTTACAGAAATCTTTCACTTTGATGTTTTTTTAATTGCACCCTCAACACTAAGGATGATAATCAAATGTACCTGCTACAACATTTGGAGTAATTTGCAACAATTGTATATACCTGGAAACATAAAAGAAGAAGAATGGATAATAATAGTTGATAAATTTTACCAAAGAATGAAATTCGTAATGTAATAGGTGCCATTGATGGAAAGCATATGCGCATAATCCAACCTCCTGCAAATGAATCAACTTTCTACACAATTATAAAAAATATTTTTCACAAGTGTTAATGGCATAGACTGGTTCAGATTACAAATACTTACAGATGTCAGATCATACGAATTTTTAAGTGAATCAACCTTTTTTTAAATGTTGGAACAAAATCAACTAAACATCCTGACTGGAAGGTCTTTGACTGGCTATGAAGACGACCGACCGTTGCCGTTCTTTGTTGTGGTGGACGAAGTTTTTGGGTAATTTAAGCACGTCCTGAGGCCATATTAAAAAAAATTACAATCCTCTAGAGAATACATAACTATCGCCAAACAAGAGCTTGTCGAATGGTGGAATGCACATTTGGCAATTTAGTTAATGTGTGAATTCAGCTTTAGCCTTACGTGTGCGCAGGCCTAGGACTATCTGATCCTGTAAACTAGTTTAGGGCCTTATCACTAGTAGCAGCTTGCAATGACGTCACAGAGAAATGCCATGCTTGGACATTAAGTCCATAGAAAAGACATGTGAAGACTATGTAAAATTCTCCATTACCGTTTTGTTAGCAATTGGTCGTTTATTTTAAAGAAGGAGTTTAGCTAGATTTTACATTTTATATTATTGTGTATTTATAAATTAATGGATTTAGTTATATTTGATTGAATTTGATATAATATTGATTAATTAACATTCCGAAATATAAAATGCATTGTGGTCCAAGTGTAATGTTCCGCTCATAGATAAAGAAGGCTTTCAACCATCTTTAACAACAAAGAGCAAGGGATTACATTTCAATATAAGACTTTGAAAATCACACACGTTTCATAATAAATTAAGAAAATATATTCCTAAATATAAAAATTATTTCATGATTAGCTATTCTTCTATTTTATTCCTTGACTATCACTTTTATACTTTTCTTTCAATACACCATGTGGGTATTGCCTTGACATGCCGATACACTCTAACTCGTGTAAAATGTACCAATAGGCTAACATTTATTTCCTATTTAATCCATCATATAGTGTTTATTATAAACGTCTTCATAAATACTTATCAATTGTTTATATATTGTTTGATCATTTGTATTTTTAACAATAATCTAAAATCTTAACACATCATTACTAGTCACTATAGCACATTTAATTCAAAAATGTCTATCGACATTGTATTTTTAATTGTTTTTATTCAACATTTTATATCTCAATTAGAAAAATACCCCAATACTAGCAAATCTCTTATTAACTTTAATATTTTGTAAATACTTTTCATAGTTTTTAATATACTTTTACTGATTTAATACTTTTGTTTGTATATAAACATACTAGTACATCGATTTTAAAGTTTTATTATTTCATATTTCCGTACTAGTTTTATTCAGTCTAAGAGGAGAAATGTCCATAGTAGGTTTGAACTTATGACCTTCCTGAAGGCGTTGACGATGATGTTATTGGTATTTGAATATAGGTTGAATCATTTTGATGTTGTCCGGTATGTATTTATTGTTTGTAAATGTATATTTTGTGGCACCTGACACTGGCAGAGCATCCGAGCTGATAGCGCTGGTAATGGGCTCGTAAAATAGGATCTTGAAGAACTAGAAAGCTGTACAAACATTTGTAACTGTGACATTCCAAGACATTTTTCTTGAATTTGTGGAAACTAATGTCCTGAAATGATGAAGAAAACTTTTGATTTAGCAAAATTTTGCCACAATGATGAAAACTGTTTAACTGTAGCCACCATGTCTTTGAAAAATGTATCTACTGGATCTGTATTCGTTACTGCAGAATTGTTTCGCACCTCAATTTCGTAATTCTGTAACATATATTTCAGAATGACAGATTATGCTGTTTCCTTCACATCCCTTTGTTTATTTGCAATAGAAATCCGTGTTGATTCACTGATTTGTCTATGTGATTAAGTATTTTCTTCTGATGGGGATGGTGACTTAACTAATTGTCTTCGTATCTGTGTTGTGTGTTTAGAATCACACTGTATAATTGCTTTCAACACTATTGATGTTTAAAACATCTTCAGTTTTTTAGTAATTTGAATCTTCATTACCTGGAAGTTCTATATTTCTCATCGTTTTTATTTCCTTAAAATAAGGAATTTTGAAGGACATGTAATCCTAATATAGCCATTTTTCACATTAGTGGCTGCTTGCTCACTTTTGGTTTGATTATTTTAAGCTTTCCTTAGTTAATCTCTCAAGTAAATTAATTTCGCTTTACATTCCAGAACTGCAAAATAATCAAATACCTGTTTATAGAAGAAAAATGTATAATTAATTTAATTTAAAAACCTAATTTTTCCATATTTGTTTGTTTTAATGTCATTTTTTTCAGATTTTTGGTGACACGTGTGTGAATGGCTGCAAACAATTATTGCGTTCGGTCATCGACTTGGACATTTCACAGTGAATTACATTGTTATAGAGGTGTACCAGGCCATAAAATATAATCTACTTGCTGAAGTGATGCCACCACCAACTGAAGAAAGAGGATTGGATAAGAATTGCTGAGTAGTAGTGGAAAATGTGGAACTTTCTCAATTACCCAGGAGCACTTGATGGGAAATATATGCAAATATTTGCACCACCAAAAAGTATCTCTTTATATTTCATTATTATAAGCACACCTTCCCTATTGTGTTGCTTGGTTTGGCTGACGCAAATTGCAAGTTTGTTACTATTGATGTTGGCTACTACGGAAAAAATAGTGGCGAGGGAATTTTACCAATTCAAATTTAGAAAAGCGTTTGAAAAAATAAATTAAATTTGCCAAAGTATAAGAATTTTACATAAACAAAAACTCCAGAACCTAAGTCACTGTAGGGTATGAAGCTTTTCCTATAAAATACACTTGCTCAGCTCTTATCCAAAGACTCAAATAAATTGAGGGAAAACTTTAATCTAAGCCTTTTATCTAGTTCGAAAGTCTTTATATTTTAACCTAGCGTATTGCTTGTTTTCCACTAAAATGAAAGGATATGTGGCTGAGGAAATGTTTTGGCAGCTTATTTGTATTCATGCAATAATTCCTTTCACTAGTGATCTCCTTGGATCAAACCGTGGTATCCATACTATAATGGATGAGCATAAATAAACACACCCCTCGCAAAGGACCAAAGTGTGACACTTACATTTGTCATCTGTTTCATTGTGAGGGGACAGATTTAACGGTTTCTTTCATTGTGCTTGCGTGAAAATATTTCTTTGATGAATAAAAGTGTTTTTTTTTTTTAAATAGTGGTGTATTATATATTGGTCTCCGAAACCATAATATAATGAAAGTTTGATAAATATAATGAAATTACATAGCTTAAAACTTGATTACATATTTTGATTGAATGACAAACTTTGTGTGGCCAGGTGTCTTAGGTTCAAACAATCATTTAGATTATAGAGCCTAGGCTTTTAGAAAGTATTTTTATCTTCCCATTTTTTCATAGTTGGCTCATATATTGTATATTGCTTTAAGAAACCATATTATTTTGAATGTTCGATAACTATCATGAAACTTTTGGAATAAAAACTTTTTTATGTATATAGAAAATGTTTATTTACTACAACAATCATTCAAAGACGAACAAAGAAATCTAGACCAAAGACATTCTTCTCAACCAAATAAAACTCATTCGGCTGTCCTAACCTCTGTTAGTAATATAACAAAGAGGATATATTAATTTTTTCTTTTTTTGAGAAAAATTTATTTGGTCTAGATTTTGCTTTTCCTCTTTGAATAGTTGTAGTAAATAAACGTTTTCTAGATACATAAAAAAGTTCTTATTCCAAAAGTTTCATTATAGTTATCGAACAGGGCGAGTAAATTTTCAAGATAAAAATAGAAACTTCAATACTCCCTCTAATTGAGTTTTTATTTTTTTTAAATCATTAAATCGAACAAAAAAAATGACATTCAATATGATATTACAGCGAGAACTGTCATATATATATATATATATATATATATATCAGTTCAACTCGGTACAAGGTGAGGTCTATTCTGTTAATACATGTTGCAGACACACGACATTACAATACACAACCACAGATAACAAGCCCTTAAGGTAACACCTCTGACCCTCAACTTGGTCCTAGATAAAGAGCGTAGATCCTCACATAGCCGCAGGGCACTATAATCACATCGACTGAAAGATCCCTCCTTCAAAATCTCTATTATTTTAAATAAACATGTCAATTACTAATAAAAGTTTGTTAATGAAAGAACTATCCTAAAGTGCTGGGCATATATGCATCTTGACTATTTGCTCGCGTTATCGATAGGGACACGGATTATCCTCTTTCTACAGGACCTTTGATTGAGATTCGGGCGGATAAACACTTGAAAGGTGGTGGAACGACTACCTTACATTGACGTATCAATAAATCAACGACATGTAGTTTAGTTTCAAAACTAACCAAAGGGAAATTTAAAATTTATTTTAAGCTACAACCTGGCATTCAAGACAGTTCTAAACAAAGATAATTATGATAATGACTATGGTGATGACACATAGATTATGTTATAACATTAACATAGGGTAAATTACCAAATATACAAAATAAACAAATATTATCAAATTAGAAATAAAGTTGTTTCAAATTGTTCTGTAAGGTCGAGCACACTGCCGTTAACTCCTTGTGACAGATACAATAAGAGTAAAACACTCTTCAATTAAACCTTATAATACCAAAATCAATTAACTCAGTCCAAATGTTTTAACCTTTTGTTATACCCCTTACATAGTTGATTTCCAGGGTTTCCATCTGTTCGTGTGAAAAGTAGGCACTGATGTTTAATTTACAATGTAACCGAGTACTATTTATTGTATACTAATGGGAGAATATTGTCCGCTGGAATAAGTATGTCCATAGTCCAAGACGGTAAAGAAGTAGGACCTAGCCCCTGATGGACTGTCAATGCTGGACAAATTCACCCAGATCCGCATCGTTAAAGCCAGATACTTAAGTCCGGGAACAGATTCAATCGAGTTATCTCCGTGATCAAAGTCCATGAGTATTGACTATTCGCCGGTACTACCGTTGGATGAAATATAAAATAGTCCTGCTCTACTCGTATCTTGTATGTTGTACTCAGCCTGAGAATATATCCACAAGTTCCCACGTGGCAGAAACTTCCAGGAATTCCTTCAACTGAAGCAGGAGGCGGATAGCTAGGCGATCTCGGGAAACGGCCTATACAACTTATTTATACATATAATGAAACAATAATATTACTTAATAACTCAGCACTTTCCCAAACCCAAACTTGGGCTTTACCGCGTGGCTTGTGCGTTTTGTCAACAGCACGCCGCTGACCACCAGTCTCTCTCCCATAAAAAATAAACTGTTCCTTCTGATTTTACCTCCATGTGTGCCAACCCTCAAAATACAAAATGCACATCTTAGGCCTTAATCATAATTACATTTTATTAAATGAAACATACACTTAGTTAATTATAAACTAGGAAGGCTAATTTTCTACCAGAAGCTTGAGCCTAAGCAGTTTTCCGACTCAAAAATTACAATCCTGTCGTATGAAACGCGAGAAATATGCTAGCAAAACAAAATTCACACAAACTAAACACAAGCAAAGTTATATTTTATATAAATTTGAAAGTCCCCCCCTTAGATCTTAGTATTTAGTTAAAATACTACGGTAATTAAAGTTTATTATTTTCAAAATATGAACATTCTCCTAAATAAAACCACTCTAGTCAAAAGGTAGTTTCTGGCCAAGTTTGGCGACAAATGTATTTCGG
>CABFOV010002364.1:27982-46019 GCA_902141375.1 Timema poppense | reverse complement strand
GGGGGGGGGGGGGGGGAGATTGAATGACCTTTCTTTCCACCAAGAAGTTCCCTCTTCTTCCAACAAATTGCAGCCTCCATAAATACCGGGTCCATGTACCATTGTGTCTAGATAGATGGTGCTGTCGGACAGTCGCTTACACTACCCTCTAAAGATCAAGACGGTATACGGATTTCCTGCGGGAGTGGATGAATTAGGAGAAGAACCATCAAATTGAGGTACTTTAAATTCCTTCTCTGAAGGCATTGGATGAACTGGTATAATTGACTCTCTTCTTGGAGATGACGAGCTTTTATTTGTCAACTCACTTGGCTCTTTCTGGACCCGGGGATCATTGTCATTAAGAGGCTGGAAATAAATTTCAATTCCTTCTAAATTGTCTGTTCTCTGTTTGGATTATATACGACCTTGGTATATTATGTTTCTACACTATAGTACCTTCCTGGTTCTGGTCGGTGTTATAGACTTTTGTTCCAGGGTTCCAATCTGTGAGAGGCCTAATCCCATGGTGACGATACTAGTTTTCTTGTTGTTTCAACAGTCTGTGTTCTTCACTGTGGAAAAGCTGATCCAAATTAACCGGTGAGGGAACGGTGTTACTTGGTAATGTTGGTATAAATCCCCTAAGTTTTCTCCCCATCAAGAGCTAAGCTCAGCCATATTATAAAGGTGTGGAGCGTAGCTCTTTTCAATATGATTTTAAAAATTATTTATTTCAGACTCTATAAAGCCGTTGCTTTGTTTGTACCTCGAACTGAATGTATTAAGTTTAAAATTATAATCTTTAGCAATCTGGAAAAACTTTTCATTTGTTATATTGTTATGGATCCATTGTGAGCCACAATCAGCTCTAATAATTTCAGGTACTCTATGCCTGTCTGGAATAGATTCAAAATTATTCATGAAATAACTAGTAGTAAGGTGCCCCAGCAAAGAAATTTCTGGATATCTGGATTAGTAGTTAGCAACAAGAAGATACCAGTTACCTTTCAACTTCAAAGTATCCATGCCAATTGTTTGCCAAGGCTGCTTAGGAAACAGAGTAGGTATTAAAGGTTCGGATCAATTTATTCTAAATTTGGCACACTTTGCACAGTTCTCAACAAGATATCTCAGTTGTGTGGACTATCTTGGCCACCAAACGCTTTGTTTAGAAAGTTATCTAAATTTGGTAATCCTCTGATGACCTTCATGTAGTTAATTTATTATTTATTTCCGCATGCAATTAGAAATTATTAGTCTATTACCTTTTAGTAGAAGGCCTTTTTGTAGAGATATTTCGATTCGATGTTGTCAATATGCTAAAGACATTCCCGGTATTTGTGACTTTAGAGGCCATTTGTCTTGGAAAGATTGTATGAGGTGGATACTAAACTCATCCTTATGTAGTTACTGAACAATTTCTTCCAACTTAGCATGAGACGCAAGAAGATCACATACAACCTTTTGGACATAAGCCAACACTTCTTCAGCTAGTTCATCTTCCCCAGCAATAGTGGCTGTGGATTGTGGGAGAGAACATCAGAAATAAGTAGATTTTTACCAGCTACATAAACAATCTCAAACGAATACCTCATCAATCGAATCCTAATTTTTTGTCACCTAGGCGTTAAATAATCTAGGTTTTTGATGGCGAAAATAGGAACTAAAAGTTTATGATCAGTCTCTATTGTTATATGAATTTCTTTAATAAAATTATAAAACCATATACATGCCTAAGCGAGAGCCAGTCCCTCCCTCTCAATTTGTGCCCACTTTCTCTCAGCTTCACTGAAAGTTCGAGAAGTGTAACTAACAGACCTTAGAGATCCATCATCTTGGCGCTGTAATAAAACTGCACCAAGGCCATAGGATTATGCGTCAGCTGACAAAATATTGTCATTATTGCACTTATATAAAGCAAGACTGTGTGGCTCTGCTATGGCTACCTTTCTGTTTTCAAATGCTTGAGCCTGTTTAGAATCCCATAAACAGTCGACTTTTGAGTGGGGAAGCTTATTAAGAGGTTTCAATAAGGTAGACAGATTTGGGACGAACTTGGCCAGAAATTTTACAAGATACAAAAATCCTTTTAGCTAATTTACATTAGTGGAAGGTTTCAGTTTGAGAATAAAATCAAATTTCTTCGAGTCCGGAGAAATACCGTTCGCAGATACGATATGACCAAGAAAGTTTATTGAAGTTTGCCGAAACGAACACTTTTCTTCATTTAGCGACCAACCTGCTTCTTGAAGCCTAGAAAGGACCTTATAATGCTTTGAGTCCTGTTACTGAATAGTTGACCAATTTACTATAATATCGTCAAGGTGGCAGAGAACTTACTTCTATCCTTAAAAATACACACTGACCTTCTTATGGAAAACCTCCGTAGCAGGAAATATCCCAAAAGGTAACCGAACAAAGCAATACCTTCTATATGGTGTGATAAATGTGGTTAGAGCTCTGGAGGAATTTGTTAGGGGAACTTGCCAGAATCTTGAGTTGGCATCTTGTTTTGAGAATACTTTAGCCCTTTCTAGTTGACATAAGGAATAATCACCTGCCGGCATAGGGAAAAGTTCTCTTTCTACATGTTGATTTAATTTAGATGGTTTAACACACAACCTTGGGGATACATTGGTTTTTGGTACTATAACCATGGGAGCACACCAATCTGATGGCTCGTCGACTTTTTCTATGACTCTATCCAGAACCATCCTAACCAGTTATTTTGTAAAACTTTCTTTAAAGGTAAAGGAACACGTCAGGGAACACAAATAGCATGGGGTACAGCCCCCTCAAGTTTTATGTGGTATGGCTCTCGAATTTTTCCTAGTCCTGTAAACAGCTTGGAGAACACAGTTTTTGGAACAAAATAGCTTGTCCTACCCCGTAAATCCTCTTTATAAGGCCTAATTTCTCACTATTATGATGGCTTGGAATAATTCTATCTGCTCCTTGAGCTACATAGAATGTCTCAAAAATATTTTTGTATTGGAATTTCTCTTGGGTTCCAATAGTTTTGAGCTGAGCGCCCCCTGGACCAGTTAGAATTTTATTTGATGGCAAAAGCTCCATATATTAAAAATACTCCTCGTATCTACTTTTTTCCAATATTATTCACATCTGCGCCTGGATCAATTTTATCAGAAAGGTCTTTCCCACAGAATTTGGTGTTTACCAACCATTTATCATGCAAATAATTAGGTTCTGTAGAGGCAAGGCCCACAAATTTGTTATCTTCATCTAACTCATCCTCCGTGTCAACAGCATCAACTGATATAAATCTACAACATTTTGCATATTGCCCTTAATATCGTTACTGATGACAGATAGCACTCCTAGCAGGACATTTGGTTCTAGGGTGTTCAGTATTACTCTCACACTAAAACCTTAATTTTCTAGTTTGACTTTTATCTTCATTAGAAAAAGTGTTCCTACAACAACAACAAAAATTCCCACTTTTTTTTTTTTTTTAGACCCGCCTCGGTGGCGTAGTTGGCTAACGCGCTGGTCGTGTTGAGCTCGACTGCTGAGGACGGGGAGATCGAGGTTCAAATCTCGGTCGGGTGAACTGGGGGTAGTTTTTCCTAAATGGTTTTCCACTCTCCCTCCACGCAAATGCGGGTTCACTTCCTCTAGTTAAACCTCCCCAATTCCTAATCCATTAGAATAATTAGTACTTAAAGCGTATAACCCGAACGGGTAGTAAGACTCGGTGCTAAATATTATTATAATTATTATTTTTTTAGGTTTATTTGTAGCGTTAACCTTGTCAGCTGCAACTTGACTAGCTCCTGTTCAAGTTTCCTGTTATTTTTTCACTTTCTATGATTGTATATCAGAATTAATAGCTTTTTCTAGAGTGAATTTGGCATCTAATGGTAGTTTAAACGAGAGATTTTTTTTATCTATAGTACCAACTACGACTCTATCTCTAATGGCCTCATAAAAAGTGACAGGAAAGTTGCAATCTTGAGCAACAGTATGAAGATGTGTGGAATAATTTTTTACTGACTTGCACTCATGTTGGAATCTAGTATGGAACTGTGCTCGTTCAAAAAGTATGTATTTTGTGGGAATAAAATGGCTGTCAAACTTCTGAAGGACTGTATCAAACTTCTTTTGTTCGGCTGATGATAGCTTGAACGATAGAAAAATAATTTCATCCTGAGGGCCCACCAAATAACTCCAATAATTTACCTGATCTTCTTCCTCCTTCATCATACCTGAAGCACGTCTGAAACGCATAAAACGATCATTCGATTATTTCCATTCCAATATCGATTTGAAATCGAAAGGGTCTGGAGCCAGTATTTGATACACAAGAACTGACATATTGGAACTGGGTTCTTTATCTATGTTGTAACTGTTCACTTCACCTTAGTTATACTTAAAAACAGCGCAATATCCATCCACTGCCACCATGTGATATTACAGCGAGAATTTTCAAATACATAACAGTCCAACTCGGTACAAGGAGAAGTCTATCTGTTAATACATGTTGCTGACATAAGACATTACAATAACCAACCACAGATAGCAAGTCTTTACGGTAACATCTTTAACGCTCAACTTGGTCCTACTACCATGTAGGCCTACACAACATAATTTTATATAAACCATTTACCGAACCTTTTTTTTTATAAATAACCAAGTGTATTAGAAATGTACAAAAATGTTTTGCATTCTAACTTTAACATTATGCATAAACATAAGATATTATATTACTATATCATCATGTAAGCCTATCTTTAATGAGTGGAGTTGTAGGAAATTGCTCTCTATTAATTTTGTCTAAAGAGTTATCTAAACAGTTAAAATGATAAAAACTGTTAACCTAGTGTAATTACTGCTTAGGTTCCTTTTGGTTACTCTACTGCTAGTCGCTTGATGACTTAAGTTGAGAGCAGAAGTTTTGTGTTTTGACAAAGGGCACTCCAACCATAACTTCTAAAATACCCACCAAACTCATTATCTTTTATGACATCTTTGCCACATTCATATAGACCTAATCACTATACAAACACTTATAATAATTTAAACAAGCATCAGTGAGCACGCAAGTTTAATGACATCCTTGTTTGATTTGGTTTGTCAGTGACTAGGAAGTTAAGATTCAAACTCCAGCTGGGTATCCTGTGATGAAATGATTCAGGGGGAAACAAGTAAGCCTGAAACTGAAAAGGTTTTTAACTTGGTATGATGCTGTAGACCAGCCGATAACCGTTGCAAGTAGCATCAAATTTAATTAAATTGTTATTTGTAAATTGTTTAGTATTGTGGAAAAAATAATTTTATGTATATTATAGTTTCTGTGTCTTCAAAATATGTTTACCTAACGTCAAGATGAATAAAATTGTGTATTTGTTGGGATCTCTTATGATATAAGAGATAATAATAATAATAATAAATACCTTAACCTCGGCTAACTTTGATAGAGGCACGATGACTCTTAATTCTCGAGACCACTGGGTGTGTCCGAGAACGTTTTATTTTCTTTCGGATATTACATTGTTAATGATAATGATACTACATTACCTACAGCAATGGCGTACTGTAAATATCTACAGGAGTTGAAATAATACTTAAAATAAAACATGAAAAATTTAAATAAAATATATTGTTGAAATAAAATGTTCTAATTTAGATTACAATAAAAATATATAAAATAGACAATTATTGAAACTTTTGTGGGTTTATTATTGTTTCGTTTTTTTCCCCACCAAATACCAATCCTATCTATGGAATTCCGAATAAGTATAATTATAATCAGACAAAAATAAAAAATATATTATTACCTATATTCTTAAACAAAAATTTATCACTTAAAATAACAATCTCTGAACATTGTTGAATTTAGGATTTTAAAACATATAATACTACAGTAAAAGAACGAAAATACAAGCTGAACTTATATAATATATAATTATAGTTTTGAGTAAGACAAAAACAAAATAAAAATTATGTTGGAGAAAAAGAAAAAAAAATCAATAGAATTAATATTTTTACATAAAATTAATTCTCTGGAATAGATAAAGAGTCTGAATAGATTTAGTCTTGTCTGAAAGTATTTTTTTACACAAATCCTGGTTTATTGATAAAAGAGAGATATTTATATTAAAGTTAAAGATTTAGCTTGATCTCACCAATGAATTCGTCCATGTTGAAACAGCACGAATTTCTGAAATTTGTTTCCTTTTATTAATTCCAACTCCTTCACAATTTAACGGAATAAACAATCTCTAGTTTTTGCCCATACACTTAATTTTCCATCTGTGTACTTGCACTTTACTTTGTAAAGTGGTCAGGGTTTCAGGCCCTTAGCTCTCAACCATTTCCTTTATAAAATTATGTTAGTTTGCCATTGTTACATATCAATACGCTCAAGACACTGAGAGTACTAAACTGATAGGCCTAATTTAATTCTCTTTATTACTATCAAATGTTTAATTATAAGAAAGTGTGGAGTTTTATGGTAATTATAAGTTATGTAAATCATAAACAATATTGTAAGCAATATGTGTTTTAAATTTCAATTCATTAACTTCATTTTCAGGCCTTTTAGCTTTTAATCTAATAGTTTTACATTACCTATTTTAAATCTTTGTTGGAATTATAGTCATCCAAATTTATTACTTTCACTTTTCATTTTGAGCATCGTGCAATGTATTAATAGCTGAAACCGGCAGCTGTAAGACGCACCTCTGGCTTGCACGTTTGGTGTCTCGGGAAGGGGGGCAGGGGTTTTGGCGCGGACTCCTGTCCAATAAGCACATTTGGTTTAGCTTCTGTGTTGGTGACTATTGGAAGGAAAGCGGGGGACAAAAGAAATGGTCGGTGAGCGCTTGGGCTGTGACATCACGTAATCAAGTCCCACATATTCAACTGGTGAGAAGTATAAAGATGGGGGGAGGGATAGAAAATGTATAATACGTGGCTAATGGACCACAATATTACCTGTATATTTGTAGTTTAGTGCAATCATGAATAGATTTCTTTTTCGTTAAGTAACAAATGTTTTGCTATGTCTCTCAAATTCTATCTAAAATAAAATTTCTGGTTCTACCTGATAAAATATTATCTATTTAATCGGCTGTGTCCATCTACCCCCACCATTATCTGTAGAACCCCGAGATGTTCTACTGGAATCTACCGACTGCCGTGGACGACACCTTATGAAGAGGAGCGGGCTAGGATGGGCGACTAGTTATAACTTTCAAGCCATTGTTCCACTTTAAAGATTAATTTAGTTAGGAGCTACACAGATTTTGCTCCATGTAAAAATAACACCGAGTAAGAAGACACTAATCTTCTTCAAAAAGTGTTCCAAGAATCAAATTTAAAAACGTTCTATTTTCTTCCAAATACTAAGAGAAAACTAATATATTAAAACTAAAGATAAAATTTCGGCTATGGACTAGAGATGAATATAAAATAAAATGCAAATTTAATATGAAGATTGAAATATATGTCAATGAATATGAACAATGTTTTCTTAAAAAAATTAAAATGCTTGTTTCTATTTGTCGAAATTGAAATTAGAGCTAGTTTGAAGATATTTACATCACGTATTTTTTTCCCCTACTTGTTTTACAATCGCGAGACCCACCACTCCGTTGTTTACCAAATCCGCGCAGTGCGCATGCCTTGAAATAAATCATGGCCAACATTGAAAATAAAGATAATAGTCAACAAACTTCTTTGAATGATAATTAATATGTTTAATAAAAGGTAATTTTTCTTCCTTAGGTCCAAATTCCTTATTTAAATTATTTAAAACAATGTTAGACGTTCTTTTTTCCATCCGTTTATTTTTCTGAATAGATATTAATAGTATTATTTGTCACGCCGGCAACACCGCGTGCTAAACTGCGGTCGAACTTTTAATTGTACCATTTAAAACCAAAATAAATTAGAAACTATTTACAAAAATTATAAAAATATAAGGAAATACATATAGGGTGGTAAATAACGTTACAACAAAGAACCCCAAAATGTTTTCACTTTGGGGGAGGGTGTAGGGGAGGCTCATTTGGCAACAGGCCGAAAGTGACCCGAGTGGATGCGACAGGGTCAAATTAATTTTACAATGGCTGTGGACCACAACTCTGATATCCAAATAGTATCGTTAAGGGCAACTTGGCACATGTATCAGGATAATTTTGTTATAAATAAATTTAAATCTTTTAGGTCCAATTGACCTGCCCTAGTGGGAGGTGTTGCGCTGTTAATTAGGCCGGAAATTTAGTTTGTTGGAATAACATCGGGTTATTTTCAATATTCTTGGGAGTTTATAGGGCTAAAAATATTTTCCGCGGGTAGGACATTTTCAGTTATGTCTTTATACAACCCTGCACCGGATAATTTCGATAATAATTTATGAGAACAATTTGTCGGAGGTCTAACATCCCCGGTTATTATCTGCATGGACATGAATGCGCACCATATTTTATAGGGCTCCTCTTATATAGATCATAGTGGGATAAAGTTACATGAAAATTTAGCGGTGTTGCCTCTTGTTGTATTAAATACAGGGAAGTTTACACGACTTAACAGAACTCCGCATCATAACACTTGCCCAGATATTACTTTTGCATCCTCAAATTTTGCACCATACTTAACTTGGTATATGATTGGTAACTGCATGGGCAATAATCATTTTCCAATTATTTTGACAATAGACTCTCAGGGCCTATATCTATAAAAGTGTTCCCCTGGATAGGCCACGCAACTAAAATTGGGAATTATATTTGATAAAAGTGGAGCTAACCAAAATTTAGTGGTGGACCGTGATCCATTAGTATACTATGACAACTTTGTTAACATTCTACAGAGCTCAGCTGATGCGGCAATCCCAACCTCACATAATGGGGGTCATAGGAGAGTTAAACGTTACTCATGGTGGACAGAGTCATGTTCTAAAGCGATCGCTTAAAGGAGATTATCATTATTTACTTTAAAACAAAATTTTAACCTGATAAACTATGAAGGGTACTGTCATACGGCAGATGCTATGTGGTGAACTCTGCTACGTGCGAAATGTGATTCTTGGCGTTTATATTGCGTTTCTCTTTCCCCCGATGTATATTTGACATAGGTTTGGCATAGAATCAAACGGTTCAAGGGTATTGTTACAAACTACAGAATAGCTACGGTTGACTTAGAGGCATGGCCAGAGTCGTTCGCTTGTAGTGTGATACTGGATTCAGTTATGTGCTCCCCGTTCAAATCCCCAAATTTGGGTGTTCCTGAGCTCGATAAAAGTTTTACTGGCAGCGAATTAAGGACAGCATTGAATCGAGTGCAATACAAGGCGGTTGGCCCAGACAATGTGTCCTATGATGGTTTGACAAAATTGTCGTCTGTTTCTCGACGAGCACTACTAGAGATATTTAATATTCTGTGGGAGGAGAGGGTAATACCACCGACATGGAAAATTTCCTTTCTGATTCCTATTCTAAAACCGGGTAAAATCGCGTAGTTAACAATTTATTATCGGCATATTGCACTCTCGTCCTGTTTTGATAAAATCATACAACACTTAGTTAAAGCCCGTTTGGAACGATTTTCGGAAATGAACAAACTCTTTAATCCTATGCAATTTGGGTTTAGAAAGGGACGTTCCACACTTAATAGCCTCTATATTAGTTTCTGATATTCAAATTGCTTTATCACAAAACTAATCTGTATCAGCGTTTTTCCTCGTCATACAGGTGCGTACGATAATGTCAATCATTCTGTGTTGATAGATAAACTTTTTCATCTGGGTTGTTCTAACAAAATATGTTTTTGGCTAAGCAATTTATTTAAGAATAGATCGTATATTGTAAAGATAGAACAAGCTAGATCATATCTTCGAACTCAACAAAGGGGCCTACCGCCGGGATCAGTACTCAGTCCTCTGTTATATGCAGTCTATTTGAACGACATTGACAGCTCTTTTCCGGTTGGTATAACAACTTCAAAGTATGCGGATGACGTGGTAATATACGTTCGGTCTTTTAATTTGTCAGAGAGGGTGGGTAAGCTACAATAAATGTTTCCTTTGCTTTCAAATTGGTTAACAGCCCACTTTTTGTCTCTAAATGTATCTAAATGATGTGCGGTAATCTTCACCCGACATAGAGTGCGAGGTAACTTAGTTAGACTAGTTTATGAATGACGTCAAATTCAGGTACAAGCCGACGGTGTGATTTTTAGGCATGACACTAGACATAAAGTGATCTTGGCTGCCTCATTTTTTGGAATTATCTGGAATATGTGACTGGTTTATAAATACTATGTGATCAGTGGTGGGTGCTTCTTCGGGCTCCCACTTACATACGATGTTACAAATGTACCGTGGGCTTATACGTTCTCGATTGGTGTATGGGTGTTTTTATACCACACTGCATCATGATCTACACTAGAAAAGCTGGATAGGATTCATATGCGGCTTTAAAACTGTGTCTGGGTGCTTGTCGTACATCCAATGCAATCCTTGCTGAAGAGGAAAAACTCTCTATATTTCCTAAGCACCGTATATTGGTGGACAAGTGTTTTTTAATTAAAGATTGTTCAACCTCTAGTTATCTGCAATTCAGACTTCTGATCCTTACCAATTATGTTCAGACAAAACAATATTGGTTAAACAAAACATGCCCATCTCTGGTGGATAGATTTTGGGTTTTAATGAACTGCGTCAGTATATTTTCTCTCTTCCATATAATGTACAGTGTATCACTGGTGGGCATGGTGCCCTTTGGAACGTACCAGTGGTGTTATCTATTCCTGATTAAAAAAAGTTACCCTTCCGATCGAACAGAAGTTGAATGCAGTAAGGTATATGAAAGAAAGATGGAGTATATACATAATTATATTTACAGATGGTACTAGGAGGGTAGGGGAGAGGAGCCAGCCCTAGTGGGTCCGGCCTTTTATGACAGAAGTATTATTTATGGTCAGACATATATACTACAATCCAACGCGTCAAAATTTACAGCGGAATTATTTGCTATCTTACAGGCATATAAATATATTTTATCTTTACGTCCTCAGCTTTAAGTGGTACTATGTGACTCCCGTAGCACTGTGGAGTCTATCAGTAGCTTGTCAGGCCCTCCATCACACCCAATGATAATTAAAATACTCAAAGAGTGCACCTCTCTACGAGCTAGGGGCCACGAATTGGGGTACCAATGGATTCCTAGTCAGGTGGGTATAATGGTTAATGAGAGAGTAGATAGTTTGGCATCTAGTGTAAATTTACTTTCCATATTACAGGAAATACCGCTACCATATATTAACTTTATATCGAGGGTAAAACTCAGAATTCAGGTTAAATGGAACGGATGGATATGAGACCACATACCAGCCGAAAGCAAAACTGTACCATGGTGTATGTGGTACAAAATTGGTTACACCATGGTTTTCGGGAGTTAAGGGCACTCGTAAGTTTATTAGTACAATAATCCGCCTTCGGCTCAAGCACGCCTACCCGAAAGACCGACTTTATTTTATGCACAAGGTTCCATCCTTACATTGTGTGGTTTGCCACGTTCCTGAAACATTATATTATATATTTATGACTTTCTCTCTACATCAGTTGTCATGGGTAAATTTAATTCTCAATTATATCACAAACTTTTCTTTAGTAAATGTATTACACTCAAACAACGCTACTTTGTATGGGCAGCTGTTTAATTTCCTTCTAAATGTACATATGTCGATGTTGATACGTACAAAAATGTCTTCCCGATTATCAAGTAGAAGAAATTCGTGTTGAGTTCGGGTTAGGTTATGTGGGTCATATATTTGGATTGAACGCATACAAAAATCAAGAAAGTAGCATCGGGAGTGATTCGGATAAAAGTTTTTCTGGCTTATTGAAGAAAATATATTCAGTGCCATTGAAGAAAGAAGAAAAAATAAAAACAATCTCTATGCTTTTCACCAATTATAAAGTATTCTACCAACCTAACAGTAGATCATTGCCAAATAAATGCATATGATTAATCTTCCTAATCTTAAACGAATGAAAGTAGACTAAAAAAATAAAGGTAATATTTTGTGTTAATCTTTTCGTTATCTATATATTAATCCAAGCTTATGATTTTAATTTTGATCTGTATGTACGTTTTTGAAATGTGAACGCAAATTTAAATTTCGTTAATTTTGACGAAACTTAAAGTATTGTATGTGACCAGTGTTGGTGTTTATTAAAACTTATATATAGCTATATTTATTTAATGGAAAATTAAAGTTGTGTTATTTATACATTCATTTTCTAGTAAAATAATGAGGCCAGTATCGTCAGCTGAACATCGTGGGTCAACCTTGCTTCAACATGAAGAGAATGAACAAATTTTCCGTCTCCTTGGAAGTAGATGTCAGGTAGGCGAGTTTATTTAAACTGTGGCCTTTCTAGGGCTGTACCCGAATAGTCAAGTACACTTGACTTGATTACTTTACACTTTACACGCACTTGAGATCGAAGATTGCATCAGACTATTTGGATGGCAAAATATCCTTTTCATACCCTTGAGTCTGCGGTGCTGCTTCCTATCAATGTTCTTAGAAACTATTTTAAATGCCATCTATAACCCCGAATTAGCGTAGGCCACTTACAGATTTGTGGTGGCTTATTTTAACTGCATATGACAAATTATCCTAATTATCCAACACAATACAACTCTACAACACTACAAAACAACTGGCATATATAACATACTTCATCGAAGATCACGTTACTCTCCGAACTCTATCAGACTAAAAATTAAACAATTGATGAACCAACACTGCATCAATGGTGTGTCAAAGGTAACTTGCTGCCGCCCTTGGACTCAAGGGTGTGTGAGGGGCGCAGTACCACATTTTGTGACTATTCAGACGGATCTGCTATTGATCACGTGATTGCTAATGCAACTATAAAGTGAACGTCAAGGGTGAAGTAGACTTTTCGGATACAGCCTTGTTCTTCAGTCTACAACCAGTTGCACCCATTGTAAACTTGTAAAGTGAACTAGTAATGACCCATCTACACCTAACATACCCAGTTGTCGGACTCTCAATCGCAAGCACTTGTAGTTACGCTTCTCTAAAATACAAAATAGACTGTCTACAATGAAAAGTCGCAAGACGTAATTTCAAACAATAGAAATGAATAGCAAAGATGACTATAAGTCAAATTCATATTAACATTTTCAAATAAGAAATAAATATTTAAATGGTTAAATATGTGATTCTAATTGAAAATCCTGTATTCATTTCTGTACATTACCAAGAGCTTTTGTCATAGATCAAATAACTTCATATTATTTGATTTTAGTAGTACGTCCATATTTGTTTTTATTGGCTCAATGCAAGCCAACAGAACTACATAAATGGAAGAGATGGACAGTGTTCATCTCCTCTCGACAAGCGAGTCCAACAATTCCGACATACGATTGTGTTTGCGTAAGCTATTTTAGACAGACAAAATTATTTTATTGCGTAGTTGCGAGTCTGACAAGCGGGTACGTTTGGTTGTAGACAGGCCATCAGACTGGTGTTTGTTTTCAGCTTAAACAAGCACTGTCTTCAACTTGCTAAATGTAATTTCAACCAACCAATATGACTCCATATTCGAGGTCGTATTATTCAATAACGTGTTGGTAAACATAATTTCAACCTATCACTATGACTCCCATTTTCAAAGTCATCTTATTTAATTTCATAACATTTATTTGAAGTATTTAATGTGCACTCTTTGACACCTTAGCTCAGTCGATAGTGTGTCTGTCTATTGAGCTAAGTGTCCTGGTGTCAATTCCTTGCATGGTCAAAAGATGTGTTATTGGTAAATGCAGCTGCGGAGCTTGATCTTACTTTTTGGTGGTTCCAGGTCAAAGCTTACCAGTATTTTTTTTATCGTAGTTTCTTAATAAATTAAATTAAATTGAATTCATTTAAGATTTCCTAATTTTTACACATCAATAGAATTATGAAATCATAAATTTTTAATTTTCATTGTGACCTCTTAAATTAAATACCAGTTCATGAGAACCTGAGTATTTTAAGCATTATATTACTTTGTCTATTTCTTACTCATGTTCAATGTATTTTTCGATTGAAATTTTGACAACGGTATCTATTTGTTATGAAATATTTACATTTCCAATTGTTTTAAACTGACGTACATTTTCCAAATGAATTGCATGTTCCTTATGATTCCTAATTCTTTCATTTAAATGTTAAAGATCCTCACAGTCTACCACTGTCCATAACCCCTCACCACAAAATAATAAACAATAAAAATAAAATAAGCTCTGTTTTTCTTTACTCATCGTTAATCATAATTTTTTACCAAACCAAGCCTTAGTAAAAGTTATTTTTTTCTTGTCATGAACCTGCATAAATCTAAAGCCATTAGACAGATGTGCTCCTAACAGTTTAATCTAATGTTTTTCTTGAAGTTTTAATGGAGAAAACAAAGTTTTTAAAATAAAATCTGCATAATTAATTTAATTAATCACTTTTACTTGTCACATTACTTCTTGGGTCTTAACATTATATACTAAAATACAAACGTATAGACTAAAAAAACAAAATATAAACCACATTTATTGTATAGCAGGCCCACCCAGTCTGACCTATTCACTACTGTACAGCTCGCAATGGAATGGAAGAGTAGGGAGATTGACTTTGAGAAACATCTCACACCGAGTGTGGCTTCTCTGGGAGGGCCAGTCACTGTTGGCCTCTTGCAGTTTCTTTATTTGGTCACTCTAGTGCTGGTACAGTCCTCGCGTGATGATTGGAGCAAGGAATGAATAATCTTGACTGGAATAGGCCTACTGTGAAACAAATCCCAACAATTTGTTGCATGTAGAGAATGATGCTCTACTTCATATTCATGTTCTTTTCCAAAATATTTTATAAGATAAAAAGAAATAAAGAAAAACATAATAAATGTTTATGTTCAAAGAATGTTGTAAAAATATTGGTGAGGCCTAGCCCCTGTGGCTTTTAAGAATGGGTTTACCCTTTTATGGTGATGGATCAATGACCTGAGGCTGGATTATGTGGGTGTGCTAGATTTAAGTTAGTTTATGCTGTGTGCAGATAATCAGTCTGTTCAGAAAGTGCACATTAAATAGCTGTAATAAATGAAAATAAGAAATATGCACTCTCCGAATTGGCTGAATACATCAGCACTCGAAAAAGTCTATAAGCAAGAGTGAGAGAGAGGACTTAACCAATTTTGTCAGAATAAGGTATTTTCACAGACCCTCCAATTCTTTTTTCACATGCTACAATTTACATGAGACAGATGGCTTTACCTCTCCTCTGAAGGAAGTTGTGCTATGGATTTTTATCACTCAAGAAAAATCTGTTCACCCCGGCTGGGTTTCAACCCACAAACATTGGTTTCTGAGACGAGCACTTTACTCCAAGACCACCAATTTCAACCAAGTCTTATTTAATTTTACAAACATGTGTTTTAAATATAACCAAATTAATGTATGAAATGTTATTTAAACTATTATTCATACTAAATAATTTAAAATGCAATACCTTTTACTTTGTATTTTCACCAACTTTCATCCTTGCTTAACCAAATAACTAGTAGCTTCAGTTGAATACAGTAGGACACCTCTATTTGTTTCTGATTGGTTGACTGCAAGCCAAAGTGCAACTACATAAATACAAGATGGGAAAGATTCGTCTCCTTCATACAATCGATTTCGACAATTTCAATATGCGACTGTGCTTGCTTGTAATATTGTAAACAGACAATATTACGTGTGTGAGTCCGACAATTGGATGCAACTGGTTGTAAACTGGACATAAAAAGAGAATTGTTTTTCCATCTATTTGGATGTAGCTGTAAGATATCAAATCACAGGGCATTAACTGAGTCAATTAATTTATTGTAACCCGCTTTGGTGGTTGAAAGGCTTAAGGCATCTCACTTGTAAGTCATAATAGACTGGACTGCCGAGGACAGGGAGATTGGGGGTTCAAATCCTGATTGAGTGTACTGAGGCTGGGCTTTCTTAAATGGGTTTCCACTCTCCCTTCATATATAAATGTGGGTACATTTCCTCTAAATTGGGGTATGGAAAGTAGTGTAGGTTTCTTTACATGTTTTAATAAATGGATATGTCCAGGTTAGATTTGCATTTTAGTATGTGTAGTTTATTAATATGGGAGCTATATGGTATAACACTGAATTATTAAGTAAAATACTGGCAAGGGTAGAGCTATTTACTTTTGAAAAGAGCCTTGATGTCTCAATAATCATTGCTTGTGATTTAGTGTGGTTGAGCTGCAGCCCGCTACACCACAACCATGATTAGATTGCTTTAAAGTCCACATTCACTTTGTCTACAGTTATATCACGCATTATTCAGAAAGGTATATTTGTAAATCATCTGCATAGAAGTGATTCTTACAGTAAATTAGTGAAGAAGGTAAGTCATTAATGAACGAGAATAAAAGTGGCCCAAGTACAAAGAGGGACTTGCATTACATCAGCATTAATAGGCTTCCAGGTAGAGTAAACTTTATTTAAAACTACCATTTGTATTTGACCAAAAAGTTAAGAACGTATCCAACAAACACACAAGTGAAAAAGTGAAGTAACAAGTTTTTGTTAAAGTAGGTATGCCAAAGTCTACACTATGTACTGATTTTCACAGGTGTAGACTGATCATGTGTTCGATCAACCTTGAATTTTCTGGTAGTGGCGAGTAGCGAAGCCTTTCTGGCAAAGATTGAACTAAAAATGGTTTCTGTATTACTTTCTCTGTATGTGGCGATCTGGACAGAAATTAATGGAACTAAATTTTTAATAATCTTTTCTTAATAATTGAATTTTGATGTACATAATTTCTTAATGTAATTAATTTAACTGTAATGGGGGGTTGTTGTTCTTTTTGGCTCCTTTTGTTTATCTTTAGTTTCAATGTATTTTGTAAAACTTAGCGGTAATAACTATAATGTCATTGGTCCTTGTTTGTTCTTCCTGTCTTACGTTCTTGTCTCTGATTGGCCACTCCTGACACACAACTTCCTGTCCGTGGAGGTGACACCATTGTCTCGTTTACTCTCTTTCCGAACCTGATTGATGTGAGACGCATATTTTTTTTTTCCTTTGTTTTCTTTTGTTGGGTTTGAATATAAATTTAGCATATAGTTTATTTTTTTTAAATTTTTTTGATATTATGGGGTAAAGGTCTATGTAGTTTTAATTCCCCAAGTTTGCCTTTTAGGTTTATTATTTTGTATCTCTTTTTTAATCTTTATGTAACGCTAACCATTATCTACAATGGGTCCTGGTTTTTGTTTTCTACAATATAACTTTTGTGATCCTATATACCATGTAATCTAAATTATAATGGCATTAGGCATTTTGGTTGCACACAATTTCCATCATTATTAATTTTTGTTTTTCTCTTGTCTTCTAATAAAGAATTTTTTTTTAATAATATAACATTTTATACAAATCAATAAAGTTATGATGAATGCGAACCTTTTTTCTTTTTCTTAAATTAACAACAAAGTGTTGTTTGTTTGCTAATAAATTCTAAATCTTTCATTTGTAACCTTGTAATGATTTAAAAGATACCTTTGGGTAACCATGTGTTGGTGCAAGCCTCCAAATCTTCCCTTTTTGTAATTTAGTCTTTTTATTTGTGCGCTATCTTTCAGTCCAGGCGAAGTCTCCCAGTTTGGTTTGAGCCAAAACATATCTATGTTATAGGTAATTTTATTCCTTTTAAATTAATTGTCTAAATATGTAGGTTTTTTTTTCCTTATGAAAAGGGAAGTTTGGTTAGGGGTGCACAAGACAACGAACATGTCCACTAAGGACAAAAAATTGTCACTGGTTTCATTTCCAATTTTTTTTTTATCATCGAAACCAGAAGTTACCCTTTAGATTATCTTAGAATTGCTGGATAATACTTGCAATGGAGAGGAACTCAGTACAACTATTCTTTCATTTATTTGAGGTATTATCGTGCACTTTCCGAATTGTATCATTACATGACTTATAAATTAACTCAAATATAGAACAGACACGACATCTAAC
>CABFOV010002364.1:0-27764 GCA_902141375.1 Timema poppense | reverse complement strand
CC
The DNA here is from genome assembly GCA_902141375.1 of Timema poppense. NCBI lineage: Eukaryota > Metazoa > Arthropoda > Insecta > Phasmatodea > Timematidae > Timema > Timema poppense. Next base: position 27,762 of record CABFOV010002364.1, on the reverse strand, counting down.
CCCCCCCCTATTAATTCATCACTGTGAAAGTGGAAACCCATATTTCACCAATGATCACTTTTTTGCCTTTTGGCCATGCCAGGAATCGAACCCGAGGCCCTTAGCTCAGTAGCCAGACACCCTATTGACTGAACTATCTACACTATTAAAGGAATTTGCTGAAATCAATACCTTCAGATTTGTGTTTGAAATATTGTGAGTCTTTTGAATCTCAAATCTCTCAAATATTAAAGGAATCAAGGGTTCCAGTATCCCATTACTTTGCTTTTTACTCTTAATTTATTTGTATGTGCATTAGAAAGTTCTTATCATAGTGATGTGACATAAGCCTAAAACTAAAACCTCTCAATTCTTTGAATTGAATATAGGCACATTGAGCTTCTCACTCATTATATAAACGTGTGACAAGTCTTAATATTAAGTGCATTTTAAGTGTCTGGATTTACATATCTAACTATCATTATTTTATTGAAACAATTTATTTTAGTATTCTTAATTGGACTTTGAACACATAATTTACATATGAAGTAGCAAGTGCCACTGGTGTTAATTTATGTGGTATTCTTTTTCCAGACTTTAGCGACTGCAGTAGTTCAACTCTTTTTAACAGATCCCCCGGATCACAGTGCGTGGCGACGCAGGGATTCTGGGGTGTTGTGTCTTGTAAAGGATAACCAGAGACGCTCCTACTTCTTCCGTCTGTTCTGCCTGTCCAGGCGACAAATGGTGTGGGAGCATGAAGTGTACAACACCATGGATTACAAATCCCCTAAACCTTTTCTTCATACCTTTGAAGCAGAGGTTGGTTTACATCCTCTTAGTGCAATGGTTCTCAATATTTATCATGCCCAGCCTGCTTTGTTCTTTCCCAAATAACTTCAATCTTAATTTTGTTACTCCTCGTGACAGCTAACTTGCTCCTCACAAACTTTATTCCCATGGCTTTCACTTTCCTAGTATCCCTTACATTCTTTGTCCATGTTTCTGTTGCAGATTTGATAATGGGTACAAAGTACTCCCTGTACAAACTTCCATACACTTCAAGGGTACTTTTTTTCTCCATAGCAGGTCTCTTACACACCTATAGAACAACTCTTCCTGCATTGCTCTTCTCATTACATCCTCTCTACTTTCACCTTTTGCCTCAATCACACTTCCAAGGTATTCTACATTCTGCACTTTTCTCAGCTCTACTCCATCCAACTTTATATCTTCACTAGGCCTTATATTCTTCGTTGTCATTACCATCACTTCACACTATGCCAGGCTAAATTTCACTTCATAGACAATTCACTTCCTTATTCCATTCTTGTAGTTGTTCCTGTACTTTGTCTTCCTTCTCCCCCCATACCATCAAGTATCAGAAAACATCATGGGTTTCATTCTTTCCTCCCTGAATTTCCCTACCTACCACTTTGTTCAATACCATTTCCATAACCATTACAAATAGCATTGGTGAGAGGACACTCCCTTGCTTCACTCAATTCTTTATTTGGAACTACTCTGGTCTCTTACCAACAAAAACACTTGAGAAAACAAAGTAGCTAAGAATAACAATTTATTTAAAAACCTATAAACCCATGCATATTAGGGCAGTAGGCCTATGTAAGACCAAGACTGAATTTCAAGTGTTATCTTAGTGTTTTTTTATATTCCTAACTTTCCACTAAAACTACATTCTTGCTTTGAAATACTTTTTTAGTCAAATGAGTGTCACTTTTATTATCAAGTACATTTCATGAACAAAATAACAGTGGTTTTAAACTGCACATTACATCATTAAAATATTTTGTTTTATTATATGTTACTTGTTATTATTATATTCATAATTATGACTTCATATTTTCAAGTTTTTTTTTTTTTCTTATCAAGGAATGTATCGCAGCTTTTAACTTTGCCCAAGAGGAGGAGGCCATAGTTCTTAGAAACATACTGCTACAAAAACTTGAGGCCAAGAAACGCAGATCAGGTAAATTTGTTTCTTGCATTTCAACAGGTTTTATAAACATAATTATTACTTAACTTTTTTGGTACTACCATTCTAAAAACCAGAATTCATGCACAGACTAGGTTATGAAGCATACTAAGGATATTAAGGTATATATGTCTATGCTGATGGTTTCAGAAATTATGGGTGTGTACAAACGTCTGTTATATTTTTTTTTAATTTCTGAGGGTAAGTTCACATATGAACAAAGGTTAAGTTTCCCAGTAAAGTTAAACTGAATGGAAACGTGGTTACAAAATAATCGCTTTGATAAAAAAAAAGTCTCATAATTGACAATCAAAATTTTAAAGTCCGAATCAACAATTTTGAAGCGATCCCCAAATATTAAGCAAAAATAGAACTTAGGTTAGTAGAATTAAGTCTTGGATTAATTTTCCGCTCCTACCTTTTGTAAGCCAATACCAATATTAACGAAACATAACAATATATAACGAGCACACAAACTGACATGCCTTCCGAGAGTAGGGGAAGAAGAGGGGAAAGTGGAGGGAAAGGGAGGAGACCGGACAGCGCGGGGAAAGATCACGGACACCCTAGGAACTAGTAGAAATTGCTGGAATAGTCCAGGTGGCGAAACAATAACTAGAGGCACGGAGTCACCTTCGCTTTTTTTTTCTGGGCGTTGGCTTTCTCGTTGAGCGGAGTGTTGAATCACACCTCCGTTTAGTCCATGGAATTGTGCGTTAGAGAGAGGAGGCCACGGCACAAGTGCGCCTGAGTTAAGAGTCCCATAATTAACCCTCCTCATCCATAGCTCATTAGGATAATAGTACATATACGCACAACCTGAACAGTTATTATGAGGTGATACTAAACTTTTTTTTATAGTACACACACTGTATACTTTCTGGCAGTTACATTGTTTTTTATTGTCTCTACTTGCCTGGGCTATAAAAATATGGATTAGTATGGTAATGTGGTGGGTATGAGGGATTAATTTAGAAAAAGTTGTCACACATTTGCGCTGAGGGGGAAAGGAAAATCATTTAGGAATAACTTAGCTCAGTACACCTGATCAAGATTTGAACCTCAAACTTCTTGTCGCTGGCAATTTCGTATGTTATGAAAGTGACCCCTTCGAAATAGCCTTGAAATTAAGTGTGGTTAGAATGTGATTAATTCAGGTAGAAATCACATAAATAACAGTTCACTATTAAATTATTGCTATAAATAGTGTTCATGTCTTATTACACAATTTTAAATAAATTATAGCTTCAATTGTAGTGAATATATATTGTGTTGTTGAAATAGAACGCAGATCACGATCCTCTCTGCAGTCCCAACACTCTGTGACAGCCCCACATCATCAAGTAGCACCCCAGCAGACTCACTCTACAAGTCACGCAGTCAATGGGTCTCTAACTTCGTCACCCAGAAAACAGCATCATACACGAAATAAAGGTTCTTCATATGCTAATATAACTTTTTAAGGTTTTTTTTATAAAAAAAGAAAGAAGGGAAAAAACCCAAATCTAAAGCATATTTGTATATCTACCTGTGTTGACATAGATAAGTATGTGCCTTTATATTTTTACACTATTTCAACTGGACAGAGAATAAGTTGTTTGATTGTCCTTTTTTGTTATCATGGATCGTTCCTTCTCCTTTCTTTCCTCAATCCCATGAGGCAATTTGTAATGTTAACTATATTTTTGTGGACTTAAGATTATTTCCGTGTTCACGTGTATTCCTAGTTTGGTGGGATGTGCATCGCTTTTGTTTGTGAGTCATGCTTTGATAATATTGTAAGTGTTTTATGGTTAGTATTGAGTGAACCTTACCGCGAGTGGTCATGTTTAGTGTGGGGGGCCCTTGACCCAAGTTTTGATGCTTTGTTTATAAATGTATGACTTAGAGCTGCTGATTCTTGTTCATTGTAGGACAGTGCACTACTGTTGAACTTAGTGCAATAATATATCATCTCTTAAAGTAATAAGACTCAGATGACAGATTTCAAAAGCAGCTGTCATTGGTAGGTTGCCTCATATCTCCCTTTTCTTGTTAATCCATAAAAGCCAAGCTATTTACATCAAGGTATGAGCAGTATTAACTGTTATTAATCACTGGAATTTATACATCCAGATAATCAGTATATTTTTGGCACATATAAACTAGTGTTACTAAAATAAATTCTGTTGTTGCTGTCTCGATTTCCTTTCTGTTACTGTTTTTGTCCATTATGTAAACTTTATTTTTATTTTTCCTTTTTATGTCTGACAATACTTAAAAATGGTATTTTTTTTAAGATACTAGGGCAGATAGTTTCAAACTATCTTTAAGGGTTCTATTATACAAACACATGTCAAAGAATTGGGCAGCGAATGCCAATTTGATACTAAAAATAGGAACAATTCTTTGTTCAGTGATAACAATGTAAAATACAAATGTTCCTCTCTTTGTCCAGTGACAGCAGTGTAAAATTATGAACTCTAGTCTTTTATTTACCATGAAAGTCATTTTGTGATGTCCTTGTCCTTCATAAAATAATTAGAGGAACTCTGATCCACTTTCTCTCAAGTCTGAATCTTCATTTTACTTTTAAACCCTAAATCTAGACCTTATGGTGCCTTTAAACAAGGAATTAAAATTGTGCATTGCCAAAAATATTTCTGTGCAGTTTGTGGCTGCACAATATTTTTGTCTAGGAATTCTGAGCAAAGTTTTCAGCCACACATTGCTGTATGATTGAATGTTTACACGATGACAGACTGGTCGAGCCAAAACAACACAAGAAGATGAACGTTACTGTTCTTGTTTCTACAGCATTTAACCTGCTTCATAACTGCATGAATAAAAATATAATAAATAACAGAAATATGTGGATGCATCCTTTTCCAAGAATACATGATACAATAAATAATTTAACTCTGGAATGGATGCTAGACAATTATCTGTTTAAATTGTTTTACAAGAATGTAAATAAAAAAGTAAAAATGTTACCTAATGGCTATATTAAACAAAACATTGAGAGGAGATTAAAAGGGCAAGGCCTACATACTTGTACCAGAAAATTGTAGGCCTCAAAGCTCACAATTAAAACAACAAAACACATAATTATGTAATTTTCAGGGTAAATCAGTCCCCATCTTTAGCAAAAGATAGTAAAACACATGGCATAGTCAAGTCTATCTTTCAATTGCTTCCATTCTTCTCCTCTCATTTGCACACTCTCTTATCTGCTCCTCCCATCTCTTTTTTGGCCTCCCTTGCGTTCTTTTTCCTCCCTTGCGTTCTTTTTCCTAAATGCATTTCCAACATATTCTTTAACATCTTCTCTTTTTCCATCCTCATTACATGCCCATACCATCTCAGTATTGCTTCCTCTACTATCTCATTTACTCCCTGTACCCCTATTCTTTCCCAAATAAATTAATTTATAATCTTGTTTCTCCTCGTGACAGCTAACATGCTACTCACAAACTTCAGTCTCATGGCCTTCAATTTCCTAGTCTCTCCTTTATTAACTGTCCATATTTCTGATGCATATGTGACAACGGGTACAAAGTACATCCTGTACAACATTTCCTTACACTTTAAGGGCACTTCTTTTCTCCTTAGCAGGTCTCTTTTACACCTATAGAACACCTCTCTCTGCTGTCCTCTTCTCATTAAATACTATCTACTTCTACCTTTCACCTTAATCATGCTTCCAAGATATTTTACGTTATTTTACTTTTCTCAGCTCTTATCCATTCCAACTGTATAGCTTTACTAGGCCTTATCTTCTTTCTTGTCATTAACATATCTTCACACTTCGCCATGCTAAATTTCATTCTACATTCTTTTACTTCCTCATTTCATTCCTGGAGTTGTTCTTGTACTTCCTTTTCCTTCTCCCCCTCCCCCCCCATACCATCAAGTCATCAGCAAACATCATGGCTTTCATTCTTCTCTCTCAGAGTTTTCCTGCCCCTTTGTTGATATACATGTTTTATTAACTTAGTTCTCAACTTTTAATTTCTTTCTATTCTAATTGTTCATGACATTCTAGCAACATTTTTTTCAAAAATATTGCTATCAACATTTTGTTGTAGAAATTTACCGAAGCAGTCATAAAAAAGTTAGTTAACTCCTCTTTTTTTACATTTTGCTACTAACAATGTTTTTGCTATTTCTTCAGTACAAAGAGGCCTTTACAATGAGACATGGATTGTGTAACAGATAAAAAGGACAAGGACTCTAAGCGTAAGCTGACCAAAGCAGACATTGGCCTGCCCCAGGACTTCAGACACGTGACTCACATAGGCTGGGACCCTAACAGAGGCTTTGATGTAAACAATGTGGATGATCCAGAATTGATGAAATTCTTTGAGAAGGTGAGTGACAAACAAGTCACATATAGCATTGATAATGTCAAATATAAAATATTATAGCTTTTATATTATATTGGGTGTGTGTGACTTTTATTCTATAGAATTTAGAGCAACAGAAGCTTTCATAGCTGTCCATGGAATTTTACTCGTATGTTTTCCCCTTGCTATGTTTTCTTTGATTGGTTTTCAAGTTTTATAATACTAAAGTGCTCTTAGACCGCCTTATTAAATATTTAACAAATTTCTTATATGAAATTGTGTTTATTAATCTGTTTTTACTTTTATTTATGCTTCATTTTCTACAAATCTATCATATTAATTAAATTATATATTATATTTAACAACTCTATAGGGACACCAAAATTTTTTGAGGCATGTTTTTGAAAACTTTCACTTTGAATATTAAAATGGCTATCAAAACTTATAAGTTTCATTATATCATGTTTGAATATATTGTACATGCGCAAAATAAATACTTTCACGAAATAGACTATAGACCATTTAAATGCATAAATGCAGCATAAAGTCACAATCACTCGCTGGTGGCTGGTATCAATGCGAGCTTGTAGCCAATGATGTCCACATGTTCATCACATATTGCCGTAAAATATTAGTGACGAATGACTCTGAGAACAGGTGATCTATGGAGTGATAGAGCATGGCACTATAAGCCAAATGTTCTGAGTTCGATTCTTTTGTTCAGGTGTAATTTTTAAATCTCTGAATTATATTGCTAAATTGAGAAACTGGCAAAATAGTTTCATTGAAGTCGAACCCAGGATGTCGAGTGTAGCCCTCTGCTACCAACTAAGATTGGCAGTGTGTGACCTTTCCGTCTGGTCCATATTTCGCTCTGAATACCCATCAACAGCCAATGACCATTTTATTTTTTGAGACCTTGTTATGTCAGTACATCAAATTCAGCTTCCTTCACTTTCTGACATTCTGTGCATTTAATCCTTTTAAGGCTTCTTGTACCGACAGATTACTGCTTCTTAATATGCTAAGTTTTCACTTTCAGGCTTTTTCACAACCAAATTAAAAGATTTTGCCAGTCTTTCTGGCTTGCCAGTTTTAATCAATTTAGATCAACCAGCCCTCTTAATTTTAATCACTGTGCTGTCTTGGCTTGAGTTTTCTTGACTAATTTTTTTACATCCATTACTATTTCCAGCCTGTGGCCTGGGTCGGTTCTTTATCTAAGTCATACATTTTCCACTAGCAGCTTGCTAGGCCTGTCATAGATCCATATTCCTTATCATCTAACTTAAGACTAGGACAGGCACAACATCCAGTCTCCGGCCGTTAATTCATCACCCTGAAAGGGTATACCCACATTTCACCAATGAAATTTATTTCGGCAATGCTAGAAATCAAACTTGGGACCCTTAGCTCAGTAGATAGACACGCTACCAATTTAAAGAGGTCTCATATTCCTGAATAAATATACTTGAGTTATTTAATTAGAGGTTGATCTCATTAACCTCAGGATCAAGTTTAATGGGATCACTTTCATGGACTTTATCTAAGTGTCCGTCAGCTTTAGAATTTGTGTCTTTCGTGCAGTTATCAACATAAGTTGGTTCAACGTTTGTAGAGTGATTATATTCATTAAAATTTTTTGACAGTTTCAAAAGGTTCTACAAATTTAACACTCAAACTTCTCACTATGTTTTTTCTTTTCTGGATCCCAAATTCAATATGCCTTAGAATTTGTAGAGTATCATACAAAAATACCTGCTTTGGATCTTGGATCAAACTTTTCTTTATTTGAAGCCTTATTCAGCATGTAAGCTTTGTAACCACAAGTTCTAAAATGTCCTATCTTCAGTCTTAATCAGTACAAAATTTTGTAAGGTGTTTGATCTTACAGCTGTTTTGATGCAAGCAGCTGTGGCAATCACTTCAACCTAAAAACTTTTTGATAAGCCTGACTCCAACAGCATACATCACACAATCCTTACTAGCATAAGATTCATGCACTCAGCTTTGCCCCTCTGTTCTCTTCTTATACCTGCGATACCCATATCTTCTGTGAACTCTTTTCCGCGGTACTCCAGGCCATTGTCCGTCCACAAAGTTTGGACTTTCCTTTCATGGTAATTTTCTGCTGACGCTTTGAAAGTTTCAAAAGCCTTTTTCACACCGATTTTATTTTTCAGAAAATGAACTTTTACCCAATTAGGTTTATCATTGTTGAACCTTGCGAAACCAGAAGTGTAATTGTGAAATTTAACTCTCATGAGGCCACAAACGTCTGAATAAATTAATTCAACTAATTTTTCACTCTTTTTCTTGGACATTTTTGGAAATTGTGTAGCAACTTGCTCCTCTAATATGCAAGTTTAACAAATTGAAAATGTTTCTAATTTTTTGGAAACCATTCTACTAACCATGTATTTCTGAATGAGCTCCCACATGTCATGTTAAATGCACATATCATATATATATATATATATATATATGTGTTGAATTCTCCCACATGGCATGTCAGGTTTGATGAAATACAAATTTTTGCGTTCTTGGGCAGTCAACAACATTTTACCATTTTTATCAACAATTTGAGCATTATTTGCTTTTAAGCACATGCTTCGTTCTCATTGAACAGTTTTCATAATTAAAAATAAATTCGTCCTTAGTGTGGTTACAAAAACATGTCCTCTAACCTCACTTTTACTACTTGGCCGTTTTCATTCAAAATGTACCTTTCTGCAGTTCCAATGCCTTTTATGTCGGTCATTCTGTCATCCACAAACCTAGCCTTCTGATTTATGGTTGCCGTGAGTTCCAAAAAAATTATTTTCCCATGGTACATATGTGCTGTCACCAAGGTCCAAGCTTCTCTTTAGTTCCAGTTATCAGACATTGAAGCCAAAAAACACTATTATCTTAGCATACTAGCATGTGTGCAGTTCAAATATTGTAGAGGAGTTGGAACTACAAAGCTTTAATTTGATTGTTTTAGGTAATATGGCAAGAGAGAAAATAATTAATAGCTTAAAAAGAATATTATTATTAATAAACACATAAACTACAATAATTGTTTACTATTGATTGTAAAAATATTTAAAATTGCTTGGTAATGCTAAATATATATATATATATATATTCTTTATATAAATTAGCTCTGAGCACTGGGGGAAGTTGAGGAACTAATTTATAAACATATTTAAATTGTAGGGGATATTATTGAAAATAAAATGTACCAGTAAACCCTTGCGAAACTTTCGCACATTCAATTCCCCCCTCACCCCCAAAAATTAGTCTTTTGGTGGGTTGTTTGAATTAAATACTAAGTGAAGGGTATACACAAAATATCAAAGAGTTTATTCTCGATAATTGATACAAAAATATTGTTAGATTTCTCTTTTAACTTAAATTTTAAACAAACCATGTGTTTTAATGTAAACTGAGTATTCTATGTCAGAAGTAGAAATTCCTATCTACTGATAGGCCTACCGTATGCATTGCTGTAGGCTTTGTATTAGTTGAGAAATAGGTATGTTGACAACAGAAATAATATATATAGGATTAGAGTATTGGTTTCCAACTTTTCACAGGGCTCAACCTCAATTTTTGTCCCTGGAACAATCATGACACCTTGATTACCTACAAGCGTTTATATCTTATTTTTAAATTTGAAAATTATTTTTTCACTGCACCCATGGTTATCTGAATTTAATTACAGTTATGAAGTTAGATTTTAGAGAAAAGTATCCTTATTTGCTTGGAGAGAAGTGGAAACTAGGGATGTGAGAGAACAATTTTTTCAATTTGAGATGAGAATATTATAAAAAAAGTATCGAGAGATGAGAACAAGACAAGAAACTTCTTTTGAAAGTTAAAAAAAAAAATGTTTATCAAATTAAATACATAGTTTATAGAGTTCCTTTTTGGCATTTTAGCTGGCGCTTGACTTAATCATTCAAACACTTGAGATATCAAATACACATTTTAAATGCTAAAATAATGAAAGGTAGTTTCAATGAACACCATTTATAACTTAATTTTGTAGTGTAACGGCTTAAATTGTCAATGTTTGATATTGAAAAACAATATTTATAACCAAAACTTTTGTTAAGAAAGGCGGGTTTTTTTGGGGGGGAGGAGGGATGTGGCCTATTTTTGGGTTATTATATATTATTGGAAATAATAAATTCTCTTCCTCGGTCCTGGCATGGATTTATCTAATTACCAAACCCTTCCTTCACCTCTGACAATTCATCTTGTGAATGTGAGGAATGTCAGGCCTCCACCGTGGTTCGGATTCCACGTTAAACTGTAGGTCCTTCATTTCATCTCACAATCACCCTACCATTACACATTAGCGTAAGTGTGTATAACCCGAACGGGTAGTAAGGCGCGGTGCTAATAATAATAATAAACTAAAGCTATCAAGTCTTGTGACCATACCTGAAATTTGTCATGACCTCAAATGGGGTCGTAACCCCATGATTGGAAACTACTATGTTCAATTTGGAGGGTTCTAAGAATCTGAAGAAATTTTTGTTTGACTCCTATAGGGTGACATTTTGAATAATTTGTCTATTAAAACCAGTAAATGGTTTAAGGACTCATATTGCACTATCTCCCCCCCCCTCCCTCCCCACACACACACAGAGTACCGAGCAAAATTGGTTTAGAAAATATATTTATTGCATAACCAAGTCAATTTAAATACTTTAAAAATCATGAGCAATCCAGTATTATAGTTTATATGCATTTAGGCCTACTAATAAGCCCCTTTTTTGATCATCTTAATTATTATTCTCTCTCGTCAACATATTACCTTAAACCATAAAATGTACTAGTTCAAACTTCTTTGTAATATTTGAACTGTTCAAGTGCTAATATGCAAAGATACTATCACTTTTTGGCTTCAGTGTATGATCACTGGAACTAGAACTTTAGCATGGTCTGCGAGAGGAGTGCCATAGGGGTGGTTGTTACCCTACATCTTGTCGCTGCATGGTGAGAGCTTTCACCGACTATGACAAAGCTACAATCTATTCCTTATTTTATGAATTTGCTCAAATACCATCAAAACTTGCTTTTCATTCAACGTTTTTGTCCAGAAATCAGCTGTTTTGTTGCCTAGGGTTTTTTAAGACTATAATCATACTTCTTTGACGGTTTGAAATTTTTATTTTTCATCAACTTTAACTTCAGTTGGGACTCATTTTATCATTTTTATTTTTACTGTTTTAGGGGTCTGTGAAGGTATGATAATATTGTTATTAATATGAATTTTAAATTAATGGATTCGATAACTTGAGCAAACCAAACTAGAAAAATACTAATAACGCTTTATTTAGGCCGTTGCAAACTCCACAATGTTTTTAAAATATGTTAATATATTTTAATATTGTGAGGTAAAGTGAATGTTTATTAATTATTACCATATTGACTGTAGAAAGAATCACACTTTATTTTTACCAAAGAGTCTTTATAAAACCATTGCATAGCTTATAATTTCAGCCTTGGATAATACATAATAAATATTTTAACTTTATTTAGTTTGAATATATCTACTGAGCCAGCTGTGCTCTATTCTTTGTGTAATTAATTATATTCATTAGCACTAGGTGTCAGTACTGCATTAACCCTTCTCTTTTAATGGCTCTAGGCTTATTAATCCCGCACTTTTTCTTAGTATAATGGGAAAAACTGTGAGTTCAAGTGCCTTTTAGCTCTAGGAGTACACATCCATGAATCTCTCTTGTGGAGAATAATAAGTGCTCAAGAAACGAGATTGGTACTCTGTCACCATTCGCAAAGACAGGCTCATAGTTAAATTAATTGTGTTTCTTTATGTTTGATAATTTTAAAGTGTGTGTGAAAAATCTCATTTGTTAACACCACACATATATTTTGGGTCTTTGGGACAGATATATTTCTTTGAAATAAATGAACTCTCGCTATGGTACATTACACTCTATTAAGAGGACAAATAAATCTGCTCATAAAGTTATTAATAACTACAAATGGTTTTTAATTGTATTAAATTTTCTTTATAAGCGCGAGCCTAAACATTTAGTTATTGTATTTCATTAAAAAATCATAATGATAAACTTGTCCCTGTGTCCACTGACTTAAGGTTCAGTTTCGCTCGCCAGATTGATAAAGCATATAATCACATAGTTTTTTTGTTGTATTTCTCTCTCACAAACTGTTGTGTAGACTCTGATTTTGTTTGATTGTTCCTCATTTAATTAGTTCAAGTGTATTTCTGATTACTATACTAATATTGCTCATCATGAGGTTCGTAACTTTCACTCGGCAATGCGACCTTATTAAGAAACGCCTCGTTAAGATTAGGGAATTTGTAACACAAGAAGTTTCTATTGTGAACAAAGAGGAAGTATTGTTCGAGTATCACATTCAAAAACTATCTTTGTTCGAAAAGGAAGTTGAGTCCAAATGTAATGAGTTTGAAGTGCTGTTATCTAAGATTTTTTCAGAAGAAATTGAAGATTGCAATGATATTGTAACTTAGAATCAAGACGAAATATTTGAATTACATACATTTTTAAGTTGTAGTATAACAATGTTACTTCCCAATCCTTAACCTCAACTGGACGATTCAAGACACTCCGTGCCTAGCAGGTCTGTGGTTCCAACTCCGCCTATACGCTTAACGAAAATTGAACTACCGACCTTATCTGGTGATTCATCACAGTAAATGAGTTTTCACAATTTGTTCGACACAACTATTCACAAAAATTCAAGCTTAACACCTGTTGAAAAAAATGTCATATTTGATGTCAACTCTTAAGCTCAGACGCGCGTAATACAATTAAAGAGTCTCCCTTTTCGTGCCTTATTATCAAATAGCCTACCATTTATTGTGTAGTCGCTATCACATCATATGAAACTTAACTTTTCTTCACATAAATAAAATATTTGATTAGCCTCATGTCACTAGTGGATCGCTCAAGAGCCTACGTAATATGCTCAGTAGTTATGATGAAAACAGTCACGCTCTCCACGCTCTTGAACAAGGCACATCTCTTGAAGGTTCTCTATTGTTCTCACTTATTACGGAAACTCGACGGTGACACTCGACACAGGTTCGAGACCAGCCGTGGTACAAATGTAAGTTTACCGACGGTAGATAAATTGATTAAGTTTTTACATCTTGAAGCGTCACACCTTGAGTCAGCCAACAATGTGAATACTACCCAAAAGCACCCGCACACTTTTCATACACCACAAGTTTCTTACTCATTGTAAAGGATGCCAGGTGGCATCAAACCCACGTCTTATCAAAATCACAAGGTCACACTATTATCCACCTCTCACACTAATTGTGTTTTTTGTAAATCTGACACTCATTTAATTTATCGTTGCCCAGATCTCCAAGTCAAAACTCCTCAAGAAAGATTTAATTTTGAAAAAGCTAAGGGAATCTGTTATAATTATCTTGGTTATTTTCACTACACTGAACAATTGTGAATCATCACGTTCATGTAACAAATGTAATAAAAGACATCACACTTCACTACATTTGGACCCAGACCTGTCTAAGGTCACTAAAGTGCATGCTTCTCGTGCACTGCACAACACCCAGAGTTTTGCGCTTCAACAAGCATCAGCCAACGTATCAACCACAAAAACTCCGCTTATTGGTCACACATGCATAACACCGTGTTTTTAGAAACAACTCTTGTTAATTTCTCAACAGCTGATGGTGTCTCCCTTGTTGTTCGTGGAATATTGGATTCTGCTGCTCAAAGTACTTTCATTACGGAACAATGTGCTCAATTGCTACAGGTTAAACGCACTCGCGCCTCAAGATCAATCAATGGTATTTCCCAAGCTCTGGTAAATAATAAAGGCCTAACATATCTTAATATTTCATCTCTGAATGGAAATATATCCAGAGAGCATCCCATATTAATATTGGATAAGTAAACTTCAGATCTTTCTTGTGACATAAAAAGGAAGATGGCCTCCTTTGTCCTAGCTGACCCCAAATTTGACACCACGGCACCCAAAGACTTAGGTGCAGACTTGTTTGCACATATTATGACTGGTGAACAATATATTCTCGGAAAAGACCTGCCCATTGCCTTTGTTACGGTTTTTGGTGTCGTCCTTATGGGACCCACCCCCTATTCTGCACCCAGTGTACATCTAGCACATTTTAATGGTGTCACCACTCTACTCTCTACCAATGATATTGACCTTTACTCCTCCTTGCAAAACTTCTGGAAACTTGAAGAACCTCGACATAGCGTGAGCCTCTCTAATGAAGAACAGTTATGTGAAGATCATTTTGTCTCTACGCACACTCGATATGTTAGTGTAAGTGTGTATAATCCGAATGGGTAGTAAGATGCGGTGTTATTATTATTATCATTATTAACACTAACAGGATGGAAGATTTAATATGTAACTAGATAGATTGATGAAAAATGAAAAAAAAAATTGTTTTGTGTCTCTTTATACGAAAAAGGAATATTTCCAAACTTTAAATCAATATGTAGGTAGGTAACTGTGAAAGTGAAAAAAGTGCGAAAAGAAATGAAAAGAGAAGTGTAATTGTCCCTATCTAGGCCTAACCCAACTAACTATCCTTAAAGGTTGGCTTCTTTCACTAACACTTACTTTACATTAATATACAGTGTCTCTACACGTCTTACTATACATTTCCAAGCCATTAGACAATAATCCATTATATAAATTCCTTGTTGATAAATTTTAATCTTTTAAGGCCCAATTTTACAATGTCATGTTATTTTATTCGTTAGGGCTTAACATAAGGTTAAGCGATAACGACCACTACTTTTGATTTTACAATGTTTGGTTAGCGTTAATGTTCACGTAAATGTGCTCGTTAAGTTAACACGAGGTCTACCTTCCGGTTAGCAAACATAACGTCCACATTAACAACGTTAAACACTCCGCCATATTGTTTTCAAGGCGATTGTTGTTATTATTAAAGTGAGGTTACTTTTATTTATATTATGAAATGGTTGATTTATTGTATGATTATGACGACTTTGAAGATGAGTTACACGTTCTAAGGAATATAAGACTTCGAAGACCGAAGAGATACTTAGAGCGAAAGAATTTCCAGGAATTTTATAACGATGAAGTTGTTTTTTTTACGTTTTCGTCTAAACCAAAATACAGTATTAGAAATTCTTGAAGTGTTTGAACACCAGTTTAAAACACCTACTGACAGTTAAGCTAAATACGAGTGAGTATCAGGAATTTTCTGTAGAATCAGGCATACGGTCTATGTTAGGCCCCCATATCTCAAATGAGTTGTTATACAACTTGTGATATTTATTTTCATGTATGACCTAATGGATCACCAACAGTTCCATAGACGTTGTAATGACTTGGTTATATTCTCTATGGTCAAGTTAGGCCAATCAAAAGCTTTGACACAAANCATTTCCTCTTCTTTGCTAAAATTTACACTTCGTTCGCGTTTATGATTCTCAACAGACATTTTAGCAGGAAAATAAATACGATAAAATATAGCATATAACCTCAACAAACTCGATATATTGAAATCGTTTTGATTGATTTTTTCATAACAGTTCCATAGACGTTGTAATGACTTGGTTATATTCTCTATGGTCAAGTTAGGCCAATCAAAAGCTTTGACACAAATCTAGCGCTCCGAGAAAGTTAACGTTAAGAACTAATGGAAGGCACCTATCCGTAATTTGACGCGCACATAAAAATAGTATTGTAAAACGCAACGCTAAGTTTAACCAACGGTTAGACTTTACAGACGGTTAAGTTACGAGGACTTTAACGTGACATTGTAAGATTGGGCCTAATAATAAAAACTCATTGTTGTCTAACTAAAACTTGCTTTGCATGTTAAACTTAAAACTTAATTTACATTCCATACTATCTAAAAGCTTATTTCTTGTTTTAGCACCACTAGTAACATGATATTTCAAAAATACCTCATTTCTCTTGACAAACTAAAATTCAGATTTTGGTTAGTGTCCTCCCACCTGTATGCAGGGACCCCTTAAATTTCCATTTATTTATTCTTATTAAATACCCTACGAGACCACTTTGTTTGCATTCCTATCACTAGGACTGCAATGTGATACAGGATAGATCAATTAAAGCAAACTATTTTCAAAATTAATTAGAAAAATATACAGTGGACAAAATATAATATTGAAACAATTGACAGGTTTCTTAAAATCTCTAAAAACAAAAGTTATGATTTACTGTTTAAAAATAATGTTACCCAAATGTGCATTGTTATTTGCTATGCATTGCTGCAAAGTTTTTAATATTCTTGAGTTGATCAGAAAACACCTCTTTAAAATACACCCATATAAAAAATCGGGTCTGTCAAATCCATTGATTGCGGAGGCCATGTGACATCACCAAACCAGTAAATGATGCGCTCTCAGAAGATTCTGCACAGTATTTTTATGTTGTGACGAGTTGTGTGGGCAGTAGCTCCGTCTTATTGAAACCACACATTTTCAAGCTTAAACTTATGCTGACATAACTCAGGAACATGGAAATTTGCTATCATTTCTACATAACATTCAGAGTTCAATGATGTTGCTTGGTTACCAGCATTTTTGAAGAAATAAGGCCCAATGACACCCATTGTTCGAACACTACACCTTTTCAATATACACTGATATTTGTGAAATTCTTTTGGATTTGCAGTTGCCAAGTATCAGAAATGTTGTTTATTCACAAAACTTTTCAGGAAGGAATTAGCCTAATCATTCATTATAAAAGTGTTAAGAAATTCCAGATATTGTTTTGTTATGCCCATTACAATCTCATAACACTGCAACCGGACATTATTTACATGTTGGCTCAGTTCTGGCACTAACTGGATTTTTTATGGGCGAAATCAGAGGTCCAGGATCAAAATTCTCTATGGACTCCTTCGAGGCGGTTTCATTGTATGGGCATTTCGGTGTGCCGAACAATGCGGGTTCTGTCCCACAGTCCCTTTCATGCGTTCCATGTTTTCAGGTGTTCGGATTGATTTTAAATGTTTATGTGGTTTATTCTGTATTGATCCATTTGCACCTCACTACTTACCCACACACCAATTGTTTATAATGATGGTGCCGGTTCCCCAATACGCTTGTCACCAAACTTCAGCCAAAATGCATTTTGAACTTCAACAATAGATTTTGTATTTATAATTTGCTCATCAGCAAATACACGTTGTTGCATCCAAGATCACAAGCCTATTGTCATCTTTTACACACTGCCCACTCATACCATTAACCTATATTGCTAATCTAAAACCCATTTGCTTTAATTACCGCAGCCTGTATTATTTTGTTGTCTTAATTTATAGGCAGGTGTGTCTGATAGCCACCTACAGGACAAGGAAACAAGAGAGTTCATCTACGACTTCATTAAGGACCATGGTGGTATCGACGCTGTGAAAGGAGAGTTCAAGGGGACCCCTCCCCCTGTACCAGTGCGCACTGCCCCTGTTCCTGGATCCAACAATATTCAACAGACTCGCATAGCACCACCACCCCCTCCGATGTGCACTGGTGCTTGGCCACCTCCTCCACCTCCCTCTCAACCACCTGCCATGGCTCCGCCACCGCCTATTGTCAGAACTATTCCTCAGCGCCAAGATGTACCGCCACCACCATCATATGGTCAGTTGTCTACAAATAATCTTATTTATTTGTGTCTAAGTGTAAAATAGCTCATTTGTAGGCTGCAGATTGTGCATATATGCATGTTTTTTCCTTTGATAATATTGATATGCCAGCTTTACAAAAAAAGTATTTTATGTGACATCTAACAAACCTACCCAGTTTTATCATTCATATTATTGCATATTCCAAATGTTAATGCATATTTTCGATGAATATGCATATATATCTCGTATTGGCCCAAAAATAGGCCGCACCCTAAATTTTCAACCACTCTCAAAGAAAAAACAATATTCCCTTTTAAATATGACCAGTGTATATTAAATGATTTGAAAAGAAAAATTATTTGCCAGTAGGTGCCTACACTTAAAATAAGGTTAATTAAATATATAAAATCATTTTCAGAGAAAAAATCCACATTATTTACTCTTAAAATGATGTCACTTGGAAATAAAAAAGTAATTTATTCATACTCAAAATTAAATGGCTTGGAAAAAAAGGGTAAGTTATTAATATTAAAACTTAGATCACTTGGAAATTAAAAAATAATAATACACTTAAATTTGATCACTGAAAAACATAGGCTAACAATTAGACACTATGAGAGGAACGAAAAATTATTCATCGCTGCTCTCATCAGTGTCACTTTCTTCACTCTCATTGGTCTCTTCTGCATGATCCTCCCACATTGGATAGGCATCATTTCTTAAATCAATATGTATACAATGGATTCAGCAGATATCCTTCCTCAAGCAGTTAATATCCACTTGCAAAGCAGGTTCAACGAAGGCTTCTTAATTTTGCCACTGGGGGTTAAGGGATGATCTCCTGACAAAAGCTAGTCTGAATACTCCCTTCAGAGGTTGTCCTTGAATCGCACATTAATTCTGCTGTAATCCACCCCTTCTCTTGACACCTGACAATGATTTCACTGTGCAGGGTTTTTCTTCCTAAAATTACATATCAGCAGTTACAGCTAACATAGCTGTTCTAATAAGACAACAATAAATATCCGGGTTCAACAGATAAAGAAATACAAATTTAATTGATACTACATTAAATAATTTAAATATGTATAATATTTATAAAAATAATAATAAATTTATAAGACATTACTAAAATTCATGATTGTCAATATTATTAGTAGCTTGCTATTATTACTACCATAAATTACAAATAAAATCTAGGCTTAAAATTGCTTGTATTATGATAGATTAAAGAGATAATTTATTCAGCATTAGTATTAATGAAATTGTCAGTTTAAAATAATGTTTTTAGTATTTTGCGTGGTTAAACTATATTTAACTTACTAATAACAAAGTAATTTAATGTAGCCCATCTACTTAACTTCGTTTCGGTATTCTACATTATTGTATTGCTCATTTGCCAACCAGCCAAATTGATGCGACCGCTTCAAGTGGCTGTGAGCCATGTAAACTAATAATGTGTCCACACTTTCTCATTTCTATATGCTATGGTACAAGTAACAGCATATATTGTATTCTGGGTAAAATGCGAGAGAAAAAAAATCCAAGTTCGCAGACATTTATTTACATTTGAAACCGAAGTGTGAAAAAACTCAAAACAACAATTACATTGGAGCAAAAAGAGGAAATTACAATATAATTTTAATAGTATTCATTATTTTTTACTGCTTATATTTTCTTATTTTTCTTGAATATTTCTTCATTTTTAAGTGAATAATTTACATTCATATTTTATCAGATTTTAGTGCACATAAATCTGCAGCCTACTCATTTGCCAATCTAATACAACTTTTCTATACAGATAAGGTTGGATCTTAAACAATTTCTTGAAGCTCAGTATTTTAAGCAAATACAGTAGTATAATGTACTGTAGATATTAGGAAAAATACACTTGATAAATTTATCATATTGTCTTTTGTACTCTCTCTTTACACTTAAACGAAGGTGAATGTGTAAGATTCACAAGCATTATCCTCAAAATTTCAATAAGTTGGCTATGAGCATGTATGAATGAATATTACTGGCATCAAAGGCTGTTAGTAAAAAATTGCTTTGAGGTGACCTGCAAATTTGATGATTGACTAAACTCAAGGGACAATACATGTACAGTTGGCACACATTTGTGTCTACATAAATAAATTGAATATATTTACTATTTTAATGTTTACATCACAATTTTCTGCAGGAACTCCACCTCCGCCACCGCCACCTCCACCACAGGCACCAACTGCCCCTGTGCCACCGCCACCACCGCCGATGGCTCCCCCCGTGATGCCATCTGATATTCCTCAAACAGAGTCCTCTGCTTCTTCTGATCCACGCTCAGCACTTCTAGATTCCATACGTTCGGGAAAACCTCTCAAGGTATATCTGATTACCTTCCTAAGTATATAGCTTGATCATGGTTTTGAAAAAGCTCCTTTTAGGTGATCAAACTATAACGTCTTGTCAATGTTCAATTTCTAGTTGTATTGAAAAGTGTTTTTCAAGATATCGGTTATTATGTTGAAGATTACATAACTTTTATTGAATTAAATGTTTAACAATGAGGCTTAGTAAGGAAATAATCATACAATAATGAAAATTGATAAAATAAGGATGGATAAATTAATTAAATAAAAACTGAGGGAAGAAAGCCCACCTACAAAAAAGGGAAAAAATGTGGAAAGAGTTCACTGCACGAATGTAACATCTTCCTCTCTTCCATCTTCAATAGTAGAAAGTAACACACACATGGCAACACAAAGTTTTTATATTTCAACATTATTGCCACTATCAAACAAGAGATAAAAAAAATTAATAAGAAAAACACTGTAAAACATTAACCTACTCCATTTTCAATTTGAAAAATCTACTAAAAGCACTGCGGTAAACTGTTGTTGGATTAACATAAAAATGTTCACCCCTTTTTCTGTAGAAAATATTAAAAATAATAAACTAAACATTGAAAGGAGGATATACCTTCTATCCTCCTCTCATTGTTTAATTTAATACTGCCGTCGCACCATTTATTCATTGATTATAAAGGTAATAACAATAGAAAGTTATTAAAATTAAAAGAAAGGGAAATCTATTATGTCTTTAAGCAAAATTGAAGCCTTTATTTAGGCATCTTTTAGACATTGGTGTGCCATATTTGTTACAAGTATTTAACTAACTATCGATACAGGATTTGGTCTTCTGCAAGGACGTTCCCTTAACACATCTCACTACATTAAAAAACTCTAAACAAGTGAGGACAACTCACACTTATATCCAATTTCACAAAATTAATTTTTTGCTTTGTAAGCTCCTATATTGTTATTATTATTAGCACCGCGTCTTACTACCCGTTCGGGTTATACGCACGTAAACTCATATAGTGTCAGGGTCAGCTCTTTTCACAAATCAAGGAAGTCTTCACCTTGCGCCAGGCGAACATTGTATCAGGGTGTCCAGCGACCTGGAAAACAGGGAATTGTCAGGGAATTTGCTTGGTCAGTGAAAAGTCAGGGAATTTGATTAATTTTTTGGAAATTTTACATTTTGTCTATATAAAGCCTCATATTTTGATTCACAATAGTCAAAATAACACTTTTCTTCCAGTTAATACCGATCTGTAATCACTTTCACACCATTGTCCATGTTGAGCAGACTTATATCACTTCTCAAGGTTATCAAGTGAGTTTTGTGTCTTTCCGCCCTTCTGCCACATGTCTTTAGCCAAAGTTGAGTCATGATTATTCACATTCACAAAATTTGATTAGGCCTACATTTTAAGTAGAAGGAACTAAGAATGGCTCAATACAATTTTACTGAAATATATTTTTAACTTAAAATTGTTCATTTCCCCGGAGGCAGAAATCGTTTAATCCCTTCATTGAGTGAGACAACTTCAGTATGTGTATATATCTAAGGAAAAAAACCTATTTAATCTGTGATCATAAAAAAATATTTTTGTAATATACATAATATTGATAAATAGTGGTCCGGGAAAAAGTAAATTGGATCTGGAAAACCTGGAAAAGTCAAGGAATTTAAAAATATAGTTTGGCTGGACACCTTGTGTATGAAAGGAAATTATATTTTTTGAAACCTGAATCGCAAGTGTACATGAACTGATTCATTAGTGTGTGCACATGGATATCAAATAAAGGTTGACTTTATAACAATGTAGAGGTGTGCAAGGTCCACTTTTTCAATGTCAAGTTAACTCTAGTCAAATATATGAAATACTCTCCAAGCTGAATCAAAGTTCATATATTTTTTTATTTGTAATTTTATGGTTGAAAAATTATTATAAAGTGGTTATTTATATAACTTTATATACTAAAATTACTTGTTATTGTTTTATTGCACAATTATTTGTAACATTTAGTTTTAGGCCCAATCTTACGTTAAAGTCCTCACAACCTAACCGTTCGTAAAGTTTAATCGTTGGTTAAACTTGGTGTTGCGTTTTACAATACTATTTTGATATGCTCGTCAATTTACATACGGGTGCCTTCCATTAGTTCTCATCATTAAGCTTCTCAGAGCAATAGATTTGTTACAAAGCTTTTGATCATCTTAAGTTGAACCAAAAGATTGTAAGTAACTATTTAAATGCCTGTGAAGTTATGGAGTTGTTAGGAAAACAGATTAAAGTATAATACATGTTTATATTGTTGTTTATAACACGTCATGTTATTCAATAATCATATTCATACATATAAGTTTATAATATATAATGATTTTTTCTATGCAAATAAAGATGGGTATACCTGGCATGTATTTTAATACTATTTTTTAAGCTTCAAAATAATTAAATATTTAAATAATAGAGTCATTGTCATTTTTAAAAACTACCCTTAATTAAGCATGGAAATGTACTGGAGGGGAGAAAGTGAAGAAAAAACATTTACTATATTAGCCATTCAGGCCTACACATAATAACTTACAAGACAATAAAAATATAGGTAGGCCTACAGCTATTGTCGATTATTATTAACTATTTACAACAAGAAGTGACCACTCCGAATCATGAAGTGAAACAATTGAAAAGAATTTAGAATATTTTGAATGGGAAAGAAGATACTTTAGTACTAAGCCAAAATAGTTGTGATAAAAGTCTGTGTCAAGAATTAAAAACCTTTGTCCCGTGTTTTATGATGACTTACAAATCACCCTATAAAAACTTGCCCAAAAGAAACGTTGGCATCCCATATTAAACAGCTAGATTAAATAGAAGGAATAAATTCCACATACTTATTTTATTATCATCTCGGTGTTAAACTGGGAGTAATTTCATCTTAGAAAAAATAATTAGAAGTTATCAGGATTGAACACGAGTCACCTGAATGGTAGGTTGACGCCGTACCATGTACACCAAAGAGGCATACAAAAATGCTAACCAGAAGGTAGAGCTCACGTTAACCTTACAAGCACTTTAACGAGGACGATAGCTCTTACCGAACATTGTAAAATCCAAAGTAAACCTCATACTAACCCCTAACGAATAGAATAACATGACATTGTAAGATTGGGCCTTAGTCTGAGTTATTATCACAACCTACAAATCAATTCATTTGTTGTTGTTTTTCATATGAATATTGGTTTGTAAAACTACAGCTCAAAATGAAATTAATTGACCATAAATTGAGTATTTTAGCTTTCAATATTTTTATTGGCAAAGCTTCCTGATTGTCAAAGCCAGAATTTGTTTCGAAGCAAAGTTGAAGCTGACATTTGTTTTGAAGTCATGTTGAAGTTTTGAAGTATTTTCACACACTTATATTAAGGCTCTCTGAGTACTTGAATTTCGAACTTTGAGCCAAGCTCATCATTCAAGGTTAAGATCAAGATTGAAAGTTTTGTAAGATTGTCATTTTCGAGTTTCCACTTTATGTGGATACAAATAAATTTTAAAACTCACTGGAAAACATAGGCTATTTAATTTAGATGATATCAGCACTTTGACTGATTAATTATTAGGTAGTTTTAAAAATTGTTAAAATTAATATCAAATTTCACATTAATAATGTAACATATAACTCTAAAATTACTTTTGACAGGTATACTTATTCATTATTGTCATCCATTTTGAATTATCCTCAGTTTAAGTTACATTGCCATGATAAAGCTATGAAAATAAAAATAGCTAAATAAATTACTAAATATGTGTTTTTTTAGTGTTATATCTAAGCAATTTCTATTCCAGTATCACCTAGTTAAGTGTGATGGCTATCCCTCCTAATTTAAACCATAAATAATTAAATCATTATTTTTAATACTTTTACCTAGTCTCTTTCTTAAATAATAATCTCAGTAAAATTTTTGAACTTATGATATTCAAAACTTTTATCAATTAGTATATTTAACTACAAAACTAGCATTAGTTTGGTTGCTATTTAGTTATAAAATTATGTTGGTTTACTTGTGCTGATCAACACCTCATTAAATATTTTATCAAACATACCACATTTAAATAAAAAACGTATTTACAATTTGATATTGTTTACTAGCAATCTTATTTACACCGTGCTATTTTTCATTTTCAAGTTTGAACAACTTTTACAAGCCTTAAAAATGGAATTGAAATACATTTCACAATAGGATAATTTCTAGGGAGAGCCTGTGCAACAGCGCATAGAGGAATTGCAATTGAACAAAAGACGTGATCATCTGCGATTATACACTAAGGCCTAATAAACGTAATATGAAACATTTCAAATTTCGGTTTGTGATTCTTACGTTTTCTTACAGGGAAAATAAAGTTATGGTAGCATATTTGGGGGAAATATTAGCGCATTAAAATGTCAATTTAGTAAAGTTTTGTAATAATGTTAGTTGTAATTTTAATGTCTTTAAGGTAAGAGTATTGTAACAATTTAATTATGTTTTATATTGTATTTTCATTGAAGTGTTGTTCTTATATTCAAATCACCTTTTATTAAAATATTTTTTAAACCAATATGTCCATCTTTTAAAGTGGATTATTGTTTTTCACATAATTTACTACTTATAAAAATGAGTCAACAGGGGCTACTTTCAGGAACATTGTGTTGTTTTCATATATTTTTATAATCATAAATTTCAGAAATGTGATATTTATATTTTATGTGTGTTTTGACTGGTTACATTTTAAATATACTATTTAACCTTTAAATTAAATTAATTTATATATTATAATCTTAATGTTTTAAAACTATGAATATACTTAAACTCGATTCTAACGTGGGAGCTTTTTGAAATATTCAGCTCAAGTTCGTCTCAAATGAAAAAAAACCAAACTTGCAGACCCTTAATATAACAATATAAAATTACGGAAACATCCAAACTGCCTCTCACTGCATTAGGCTTGTAATATGGGGCAAATCTAATATTTAATAAATAAATATAGACAAAAATTAATAGTAACGGGCTAATTTCTGACAATATGAGTGGAAAAAATTATATTATTACAATATATACATGGAAGAGGGTTGCCTCTTTTAATAAGGTGTTTTGCATTCATGAAGAGTTTAAATAGAATGGAATATTGAGGAACTATGCAGACATGACTGATTTTCTTCAGGAGGCATACAGTAAATTTTTTTCAGTGGTAGCACTCTGAAATGTGAACAATGTTCCTAATTTTATTGTGAAAGGCAGCTTGCGTTTGTTCCTGGACTTTTGAGATTTTGCACACCAACAAGTTTTGAAAATGAGTCTCAAATTATAGTTATTAATATCAAATTACTTGTTTAATCACATCATGCAACACAAGCCTGTTAACTATTTTGCTCAGATTATTTCATCATGTTCATAATTTCAATCTCATTCTATTTGTTCTGATATCTGCCCAAATAATGTAGCTGATCTAAATTTACACACAAATATAATGATTCAGTAAAAAAACTATTAACAACCTAAGATACACGGTGTCTACCAATACTGGAAATATAATTTAATTTTGAATCAGATATTGGAACAATATTAAGCCGGGGTTTTCTCACTGGTGAAATATTTGCTACGGCAGTTTGCATTAACATTTTGAGACCCTTAATATTTATAATTTGAATACTACTGATAGTTCTAGTTTAACTACCCCTAGACTACTCCCTCTCTGGTCTGTTGTGTTTGGTTCATTAGGTAGTTGGCCTTGTAGATAACTTAACAATGAGGATGTTTGTCTCTTCTTAGTCTCCCTTAGCCCCACCCCGCTTCTACATATAAATAACGGTTTTGACTACAATTAGCCTTCCAATGGCACAGTGCCTTCTTTGATGTGTTCTTCACTTCATTCCTCCCCCTATCCTCCCCTCCCCTCCCCCAATAATGCTGTACAATTTGCAATCTTGGCTGATGTGAGTATTCTGCAAGTCCTGTTGTTTATCTTGTCACCTGTGTGTAAAAGAAGAAATGAGTAAACTTAGAGGAAAAACTTCTTTAAAGGATGATTGGTTGAAAACAGTGTTTTCAGATAGGCTTTGGCTCCAAAGAGTGGATTGTGATAAAACTAAAGGACGTTCTTTGTGTAAAACTAATTTTGATATAAGTAACATGGGAATATCTTCAATCTGATCTCATGTCAAGAGAAAGCATATTGGCAGAGTGGGAGCGAAACAATATTTGACTTGGTCCCTCAGCCTAAAATGCAGTGTCATCTGTAGACCTACATGGTTAAGGTGTCTATTCTAATGCTAATGCCCAAGAAGTCGTTTTGAAACTCGAAAATAAACCTAGTGGTTCTATTCGAAGTATCCTTGTCAAAGATGGAAGTTTCTTTTGCTGAAATATTGTATGCTATTAATCAAATAATTATACATTCTCCTTCTAGAAGTTTTTCTACTTGTATTGATCTTTTTTAAAGTAATATTTTCTGATTGTGATGTTGCCCAGAAATTTCAAAAGTGAGCCTGCAAAATGGTTAAGGAATGCTCATTTAACTGCATTTCATTTGATGAGAGTATTAATACTGTGGCTCAGAAGACCCAGATGGAAATTTTTGTTCATTTCTGGAATGAAAATGAAATTCTTTTTGGGTCAATCAACAGCTCAAGATATATTAATAAAGTTTATATATCTGCACTAAAAGAAGAGTGTTTGAATCTTTAAAAAATGTTTCAAATTCCATGGATGGGCCAAATGTAAACTTCAAATTTTAAAATGATCTCAAAAGTTACTTGAAAGAAGATTATCCAAAAGACCCAAAGTTGTTGAAATTTGAAATTTGTTCTTCACACATGGTCCATGATGCTTACAAAACTGAACATGCTAACTCTAGTTGGGATATTAACCAATTTTCGCACTAACGATATTATTTATTTAAAGATTTTTCAACAAGGCGTACAGACTTTTAAAGGATAACAGAATTATCTCTTTTCCCAAATAAGTTGTATTCTATTAGATGGGTAGATAACTCAAAGGTGCTAGAGAGAGAAAGTCAATGCCTTATTTGAAAAAAAAATGTTTTTTTTCCTAACAAGAATCCTCCAAAATCTGATAATTTTCAAATTTTAAGTATTTTTATTATTTAGCAATGCATATTACTACCCATTCAGGCTATACGCAAATATTAAGTAACTTTGTGAAAGAGCTTGTTGCTTAAGATCAAGATCGAAAGTTTTGTAGGCTCATCATTTTCGAGCTTCCACTTGATGTACTTTATAATCAATTTTTAAAACGCAATACTATGCAGTTTATTTAATTGAGATAATATTAGCATTTTCACTTATAAATCATTTGGTTTCTTAACAAATTGTTAAAAATTAATTTTAATTTTCACATTAATAATGTACTAGAGCAGCGGTTCCCAAAGTGTGCTCCGCGGAGCACTTGGTGCTCCGCGAAACATCTCCAAGTGCTCCGCGGAGAGATTG